>JAPKLY010000117.1:1007801-1030393 GCA_026898435.1 Prunella vulgaris
GATGATGATGATGATGATGATGATGATGATGATGATGATGATGATGAGGAGGAGGAGGAGGAGGAGGAGGAGGAGGATGCTGATGATCAGGTGCCTCTGAGCAGAAGGTGGACCTCAGCTGCAAGATCCATTATGCTGGTGGATGAGCCATCAGCTGATAAATAAGAGTCTGGGTCCCCCTTCCTTACTGAGAACCCAAGGAGACCCCATGTTACTGAGGTAAAGGAGGAACCAGCAACTGTTACTGCCGCTGAGGAGCCTGAGCATCGGGAAGAGGAGGTGGTGCACATTCCTAGCACTGGTAAGACGTCCCCAGCTGATCCTCCTATCAGCGCTCAGCCACTAAGGTCAGCACCCCCTACTCCCTCTTCTCCACTTAACTAAACTCAAACACCTGTATATTCACTTATCCATACCACCACCCCAGCTGATGAACCTCACACACAAACCCCACAAACATCAGATCCTATTCCCAGCCAACCAGCCCCATTTGACCCCCCACCAGCTAATATCCCACCCCGACAACCAGTCATAACTTCTGATCCACCAACTGGTCCTACCACACTTTCATACACTGCCACACCTTTAGACCTTACACCATCTGACCTTCCACCCCACCCACCTCAACCAACTGGTAATAACCCAGAGGACTAGGCTGCCTCTAGTAAGCCAGCAGCTAACCCAGAGCCCCTTGACCCAGCACCTATTTCATGTGCTTTACCTACATCCCCACCTCCTTCCTCATCCACATTCTTCTCAAATTTTTTCCCTAAAGGCAAATTTGGGAGAGGAATGACGATCATTCCATCTGCCATGTTACCCACCACATCCTAACCCTTTAGACTATCCAGACTATGTTGATCTTTTGGCTGAGGGACTTGTCTGGGGACGGTCTCGAGAAGACTCAGTAGAGCATATGCTGAATCTAATAGAGGAGATGGGTGAGGCAAACTATGCTGAGTGGAAGGACACTTTGAGGCACTCCCTTGGAGTTAAGGGACCCTCTAAGTTGACCACTTTGGAGGGTCTGTTCAGAGTTTCTAAGGCACTCCTTCTGGAGCACGAGATTACCCCCGACTTCCCTGAGGCGACTGAAGTTCCTTATGAGGCTCCCTTTTCAAATTTTGACCTCCAAGAAGAAAATGAGGTAACCCTTGATTTGCTAAGAAAGATGCAGTCTTATTTTGATGAGCAGGCCCAGCTGGTCAGGGAGACACTCAACACAGCTCGCACAATGGCCCCTCCTCTGATCGAGAAATGCGTCATTGCTGTTGTGAATGAACAAAGTGGAAAGTTTCTTGAGAAGCTGGAGGACAGCTTGGGGTCGGTCAAGTTTGAGTTTTTCTTCACTCAGTGGGCCTTTGAGAAGGAAGTTGATGACAATCTGAATAAGGCGTTGCATGCCTTCAAGAACCACATGACGGTGGTGAATAAGTTGAAAGATGATCTGGTCACTGAGACACAGCGGAGTGCTCTGGCTCGTGATGAGATGCAAACTCATATGGCCAAGCTTCCTTCCTTCCTTCCCTCTGTTGCTGATGTTGATTCTATTAAAAATGGGGAAGAGGATAACTCAGCTGAGATTATTGCATTTGTTGGTCCCGAAATGAGTATAATCAGCGTATGGGGGACATACACTGATGTCAGAATTTCCAAAAAAACTTCAGGAAAATGCTCTAACAAACTCAGTCAGGAAGATCCTGAGTTGCTCACTGAACTTATGGTTCACAAGGGCAGTAGGGGCAGATCTATCAGGAACCAAATAAGCTGAGTCTGAGTGTTCTCTCGGAAGCTCAATAGAGACAACCCACCTACTGACAGTTTTGATAAGCTAGTCAGTTGGATAGCTATCTCAGTAAGCTAGAGTAGGCGCGAAAAGTGAGCCCTTAAGTTCTACTCGTTTTAGTTTTCGAAAACCATTTTTCTGACTTGCTTAGGAAACTGTTGTTAAGGCTGGTGCACAGAATTAAGCTTCAGGATAATTGTTTCCTCCTGATATTTTAAAACTCATGCAAGTATGTTCAATTTAAGATGATGATAATATGATACTGAATAGAATGTAAATCAGCACGCAAGGGGCTTTTTAACGTGGTTCGGAGATAACCAACTCCTAAGTCGACGACCTGATTGAACAGGAAGCTATCCTCTCCACTGAGGATAGGAACTTGTTTTTAACGTGCCAAGGTGCACGAGTAGCATCCTTCCTCACTTAGGAACTTAGCCCTTGGGTGATTTACAAGTCCCAGTCCTTCTAACCAACCTTCTCACAACCTGAGGGGTTTGGTATTCTGATTTCCAACTAGGGTGATAGCTCTAGGAAGCAAAACAATACTAAAGATAAAGAGCTATCAGTCTAAGTAAATACAGAGTGAATCCTACTACAACACTAGAGAAATTTAAAACTTGCAGAGTGTTGTTTATAGTTTGCTTTGAGCACTTGGATTTTTGGATATTTCTTGCTTGGAAATTTCCCGTAACCTTGTATGGGTGCAAGGTCCTCTGTATTTATAGGAGAGATTTGAAACAGATCAGTTGGAGGAGATCTACCCAAATCTTCCTATTTTTAGGTGGTTGCAGGATAGTTGTACTTGTTTGACCTTTTCCAGTGCTTAATCTAGAAATTCTGGGGGCGCCACCTGCAACTCTGAGACATATTAAATGCCGCATTAAATGTTGCGCAGACTCCGTACGTGTGTGTCGACGATCGATTGGCTCTCCGTACAAATGGCTAGTTATTCGATGTGACTTTTTCCTTCCTCATACATTTAAACTCCGAGTCCCTTGTCTTTAACTCAGAATAAATGTTTGTCACTTTCGGAGTCCACTGACATTTTGTTTGTCTCAGGTGTTAACATAAATGTCAACTTCCCATTGCATGTGTAACCTTTTTATCAGGACTTATAAGTATCAGTGAATGATACTCAGCCCAAGTCAGGTCTTATAAGTATCGATAGATGATACTCAGCCTGATTAAGGTTACTTTGCCCTTCACTGACTACGTCCTGACCTGAGCATGCTTTGTGTACTCAGTAGGATCATTAGTTAGTGGAATAAGTCAGGATGACTCAGACAGGTCTTCAGGATGAATCTTCAAGTTGTTCAGGACTCAGTTTCAGACTAGACGACTTCCTTCAGGATGATCCTTCAGGGTGTGCTTTAATCTTCAGGTGAAGGTGCATCTTCTAACTTTAGATCTTTGGGTCGACTCCACCAATCTTCTGTCCTAATGCATTCCCCCTGAGCTGATTACCTGTGAATAGAAAACTATTCTAACCTGACTAATCCTGAACTAATCTATCCTGACCTAACCGTACTTAGGTAAATCATCAGGGGTTTTGGGATCTAATCAAAATACTCAGATTGTCCCAAAAGCGTTGAAAGCTCAAGTGGACTCTCTTCTGAAGTTGGTGGAGGCCAACCAAGCTAAATCCAAGAGTGAATATGTTGCGATGTTAGTCAGGATGCAAAACATTGAAGATTACATCAGGGACAGGGATAAGGCTAAGAAGCGTCTGATGGAGATCAAGTCCCTGAAACTGGCTGAGTCACTACAAAGAGAAGAAGAACTTGGTGGTAACGGGAAGAAGATGGTGCACGAGAATCTGGATCTTAGGATTGCAAAGAGAGTCCAGATGCGAGGGGTCCATGAAACTAATAAAGAGAAGGACAGACGTCACAAGAGGGAGATGAATGATGATTTGAACATACGATACCTCAGAAGGGTGAAGAAAGAAGGGAAACAAGTGCCCAATCCAAGAAGCACATGACCGAGTTCACTCCTGACCTTAATAAGCCTCTGTTTGATGGACCAATAGAGGTTCTCCTTTCTCGTCTGCCAAAGAAGTTTCATGCCCAGTGGAGACAGGTTATGATCCAGACGTACATTCAGTTCTATATCATTCGTGACTACATCAAAGAAGAACGAGTGAGGAACCAAGAATTCAAGAGCTGGTGTCATAGAGCATTTCCCGACTTCTACAAGTTCATTGCAAAGGAGATGATCAGATTTCATACTCACCTGAACTGCCTGAGATTGAATACTTTGATATGCCAGTAGATTCGAAGGGCAGGCCGGATTAGAGGGCCATCGGCAAGATGTGGGTTGACCTGATCGTGCCTTTCTTCAAGGATCTGCCAGACAAGTCTCCACCAGTTCTAGAGAAGATTGAGAAGAAGTTCCTTGAGTGGGTACATGTACCAGTAGAGAAGAGAAAGACTTTTCTGGGCTGAAATTTGTAATAGTATAGCTGAGTCAGCTGAGAATAGGTACTTGTACTCTTCTTTCTTCACTTCTTTTGTCTGAATAAAATGTTTACTTTTTCAGACAACTTCTAATTGTCAGCTGCACTATTATTTCAATATAAGGGACCTTATATACAGATCTTCTTCTTTGTCCTATTACTTGAATAAAATTTATTTAACTGTTGATCTCAGCTGAGTAGGGTTTTAATATCATCTGAAAGGGAAAATTTGTTTGGATATGATGTTAGTGTTTTGATGATATGAAAAACTACTTGGTTTGTAATAGGACCAGCTGAACAAGTTAGTCAGCTGATGAGTAGTCTAGGATTAGATAGGCATTATGTAAGGGGGAACCTTGCAAGATCTAAGATTGTTCATAGAGAAGAAGATCAGTTGAGCTCATGAAGACTAGCCGATTCCAGAAGACAAAAGACCAAGGCAGCTGATACAAGTGAAGATGAAGATGAACTCAAGGAAGAGGAAGAAACCAGCTAAAGTCGAAGACCAGCTGAAGAGCTGGATCTAGTCAAGACGAGGACCAACATCAGCTGAGGCCCGCCCAGACCAGAAGAGGACCAATAAGATCAGCTGAGTATTTTGATATCAGGTGAGGTCCACAATATCAGCTGAGGACTGCAACATCAGCTGAGATCTGCCATATCAGCTGAGTACCCAGATCAGCTGAGGATGTCTTGCACTAAAGCCTTGTCCAAGAAGAAGCGAATCTAATCAAGGGACAGAATCAAACAACAACAATAAGATTTCCAGGATTGAAGGCAATCAATCAAGGGGACAAACTTGATTAATTTGAAGGCCCAGATTTGAAGACTCCTAGAAATCAAGAGGCGGATCAATCAATCCCTCTGATTGATTGACTCCAGATTTATATCGATTTGATTTCTAGTCAATCACAATGGCTAGTTAATAATCCCTATAAATAGGAGTAGCAATGAAGAAAAACACAACAACATTCTAAGCGATTTAATTTACAGAAACACCGCTGAAATTGTACACCAAACACATTCTTTTTACGCAAATCATTTGTAAGCTTTGTAGAAGCTAGTCAGTTAGTTTCAGCCTTTGCACTAACAAGTTGTAGAGAGGAGTACTCTCAAGATCGTGAGTAGGTCAAGTGTTTCTTGTTCTTAGATTCGTGAGATCTAGTTCTGAGGGAGAAATACTTGTAAAGAGATCTTAGTGATGAGTTCTTAGTGAATTTGGCACCTAAGTGGTGTAACAGTGGATGTATGAGATCTGTTTATAGACTCTGACCATTATAAATTCTGGTTGCCCTTCTTATTTACTTATTCTTGTATTGCATTTCATTTGTTCTTATTTTGTTACATTCATCATTGCTTTGAAATTGCATAAATATTGTTCTTACCGAAAAAGGAATCTGCAGCTGTAGATTTCATAGTCACTCAGCTGTAAACTCCATCATTCATATTATTTTTCATTAGCACTTACACATTTTCCGCTGCACTTAAAGAGGTTTTTCAGTACACTCTTAAGTGTGAAAAACTGCTCTGAAAATATCTACAAGTTTCTTAAATTTCATTTTAAGTTTTTAAAACTTTGCAGTTGTACACTCTGTAGTCTACAGCTATAACCTTTGTGGTCTAAAAATCTTGTAGATTGTTTTAACCTTTAGAGGTAGTTTGAAGGTTCTAGTATCTTGTTTTGAAAATTTTAAAATTTTTATTTGAAAGTCTATTCACTCCCTAGATCTTCACCACTTAAAGGGACCAACATAGTCTTTACTTGACTCTTACTTTAGCTTGACTACTTCAGGATCTAAGAGCTTCAGTGGATCTCATTAGTCTTCACTCTTCATCCTGGCTAATATTGATCAGCTTAGAAAGGTTAGTCCATCAGGTCATGGCATGTAATTCTTTCTAAGTCGTCATGCTTGATGATCAGTTGCTTCTCAGCTAGTTTTCCTCAACTGAGTTCATCTAAATAAAAGACCTAAACCTGAACTGACAAAGGTCAGTACCTAAGACTCAGATAAATCATCAAGAGTTTTGGAATCTAATCAAAACAAGAATTGTCCCAACAAAGAGGATATGGTACTAACGGCTGAGGAGGAGCTAACCACATAGGAGGATGACTGGGAGACATGACCACCCTCCGAAGATGATGGCATCATCATACAGTTTCATCAACCTCAGGGACCATCGATCTCAATGATCTTTATCGTCTCTCTCTCCTCCCCCTTGACCCTAACTCTCACCCTGCTCACGACATTGGATGGTGATTGGGATGAGAGAGTAGTGTGTGTGTGTGTTAAATTATTTCGACCATGCCTATTTATAGACTGTGGTAAAAAATTTAGTAATCACCTAAGACGGTCGCTAATGGGTCAAAGTCGATCACAAACATGTCGACCATTAATGTGCAGACCCATTTATGATACGTGGATCAAAGACAGTGATTAGACAATCACTAAATTAAAAAAAAAAGGGTCTTTATAATTTTGAGATTGGCGACCGCCTAAATTGGTAGTCAATTTAATACATGTTACCCTTTTCGAGTTTTGGATCAAAGTGGTGATTAGCGACTACATGTAGATGATCATTAATCGTAAATTAAAAAATTTCTACGGGCAATTTACATTTCATGAATACCTAGGCAATTGCTAAGTCAAATTTTGAACTCTGAGACAGCCTAGCCGATCGCCAAAGCCGTCAGATTTGGGACCACCTTAAAATAAAGTAATTTTTTTATCCATTTAGACACTGATCCGAAGGTGGAAGCTTTTTTTTATTGCTAAAATGTAATTTTTTTTGTAGTGACAAACACTATATATTTCTAATACTCTCTTCAAATACAGTTAATAGTATTAATATCTTTCTATAAAATAGTTTATATATAAGACACTTATCACCAACGCTATCAGATTACAAAATATAGAAGCTAGGTCAACACAGAACATCATTTTTATTCATTACGTACTATTGAAGTGGGATAGAGTTTTTTTTTTTTTTTTTTTTTTGTTACATTCCATAGCTTTTTCACTTTTCCTAAAATATTAATTTTTCCAACCACACTCAAATTTTTTGCTAATTGTATAAAGCAATAAATAACATTTCAACATGGTTTTATTGATCAAATTCAAGAAGTGATATTTCTTGAAGTTCAAAATCATGGTGATTTTATCAGCAATTAAACCAAATCTTAATTAAATGAACTTTTAGAAGTGAAAGTTGTCATTTTGCATCACATGTGTGGTGAAATATTTTCATCACCTTATTTTGAAGCTAAACCCTTGACCTCAGCCAAAATATTAATGCAAATATTTATAGACTGTTTACTAAGGTTTTTGAATCTAGTTTCACTTCCAGGTGGTGTAAAAATCTTGTCACAATTTTGGACCTTTTGCAGAGCACTGGATGCAAGAGGAGGAAGCTGCTTGTAATTCCCAGCTTTCAAGAAATTTTCGCTCTGAATAAGTGCTTTGGCAGCAGCCGTATACAAAATTTCACATTGGCTGTATTATTTTTTAAGACAATATTATTTATATTTTCTATCACGTCAACATGAATCTCGTCATTTGTTAATTCCAAGAAATTTATGCCATTCGCAATCACGGGTGAGGAGCTACACACCACAACTAATGAGAGAAAAATAGTGAGCAACAATTTATAGTATGATGTAAACATTTTTTCCTTCAATCTTTGTGATGTTTTTGTTTTTCGAAATAAACTTATGATATTTATTCAAAGAGCAAATGGTACTAGGCTTTTATAATTGTGTAAAACATGCAATTTTTAATTAGTAACGTTATTTCGTTATTTAATGTATATCTGACTTATTTATTGCAACCCAGATGTTAGTGATATACTTGTACTATAACGCATGATGTTGTTGTTACTCCAATTCCCTATTTAAGAATGAATGAATACATAAGACTTTGGGCAGAATTTTAAATCAAGCTATTTCCACCATATTAGCATTGGAGACTCACTTCTAGAGTCCACAATCAAAATAATGTCTAAGGCGAAGCAGAGTTCATTCAAAATAATGTCAAGGCGAAGCCAAGTTTATGCAAAGGGGAACTTACTCTATAGTAATTATAATACTTCATCTGTCCCACAGGAATTTGCACACTTTCTTTATTTGGACGTCCCACACAAATTTGCACACTACTAAAAAAAGAAATATTGATTTGTGTGCACACTCACAAATATATACACATATTTATTATTTTTTTTCTTAAATAAAATAATCATTACCTGCATTTGATCACATTTTTCTCATCTTATAATTATTCTCCTCAATCAATCCCCGATACAACAACAAACAATTTTCTTTTTTGTCAATTTTTTTAAGATTAGAGCACAACAATAATGATGTAACCACAATGAAGACAAACACTCATTCAACATATGTAAGTGTTGTGAAATTTGGATCGACCTCAACAAGACTTCAAGTAATCAGAACAATTATGAAGAACTCCCAAGAATACACTCAACAAAAATAAAATTGGAAATCTAAAGAACAAGAGATTTACGTGGTTCGATCAAATTGATCTACGTCCACGAATGGGGTTTCCTCACTTCACTAATCAATGGATAATATTTACAGAATACAAGCTTTCTTTCTCAAAGATTTTGAATGTCAACTCTCTCTCTAATTTACTGGAATGAATACGTATTTATAGATCTATCCCTTAACAGCCTTTAAGCTATTAACCAATCAGCGAATTTGTTTGGTTATAACCGCCTAGAATAACTGTTCCGACATCCAATAGGATTGCTCTGCCAGCTATCCAAATAACCGACTTTATCATTCTGTCAAAATAGCCTTCGCCATATTATGTTGTCAGCTCAGGATATGATTCAGCATGAGTGACTCAGGAAGTAGGTGATTTTAGCTCAGGATAATCTTCTCATGATAACGCCTTCAGGTATACTTAGTCTTCAGTACAAGTGCCTTCACTGATCTGAACACTCAGGATGAGAGTCAGGATCAGCACACTCAGACTCAGGATGAAAACTTCGATCAGGCTAAGGACCAGTTTCTGTCAGGCTCAGAATAATACCTCAGGAATTTTCCTCCGAATCCAAAACCTCAGGATCAGGATTCCTGACTAGATTTCAGTATCCAAACTCAGCTTATCTTTACATATAACAGTAAGGGTAAATTGGAAATTAAAATGAAATTTCATTCTCTACCAATAAAGAATTTGAAACAAACACCCTTAATATATAGTATTGACAAACTTCTAATTGTTTAAAATTGATTTAGTTAATATATTCATATTTTGAATTTTAGAAAATTTCTCCATTTATAAACTTCAACAAAAAAAAATGCTCTGCGTTCAAAAATTATACAATTTTGATTTCCAATTGAATACTTGAACCATTTATTTTAAGCTGATTTTGCAAATACTCTATTAATTTCTAATGTACACTCGATTAGTACAAGACTCCATATAAAATGAAAAATATTATTTATGTGATCTATGTCTCAATTTATTGTCATTAAAAAGATTTCCACTTTATTTTAATTGTAAAAACTATTTAATTCTAATTAATGATTTATCAGACCATTTTGTTTATTATCATTCAGCTCACCATGCATTAATGTAAGTTCCCTAAGTAAAATTCTAGAATTTTTAAAGGGTTAATTTTAAAAAAATGCACCACCTTTTACTTACTTTCAATTTAATCATGGGCTTCACGAATATTATTTAAAAATTCTTTATTTTTAAGAAATTTCAATTCGATACATATTATTTTGTTTTCGTCCGGCAACCGATAACGTGTGTCACCGGAACGCGTGAAAATTTACCACACTGATATCACACATTTATTTACCTTTTTATTTCATAAAATTTTCATATCATATATCATATGCATATATATAATAAAAATACTTTTTATTTAAAAATATATTTTGGCTGTAAAAGGAAAAAAATATTTTTATATGTTCAATAGTGTTCAATATAAGATTCACAAAACACTTGAAAAAACATCAAATACCCTAGAAAAAATTGCCCAAAATAGTACCAAATTCAGAAAAATCTCAATACTGGAGTTCTAAAATTTATGCATGCACACCAGCATGACAAACTTTTACTCTCTCCGGTAAGACACATCATCAGTTGCCGGCCGGAGATGAAAAATATGTATCAGGTTGAAATTTCTTAAAAAATCGTATTTTTTTAATTATAATCATAAAGTCCGGGATTAAATTAAAAGTTGAGTAAAATGTGGTGTATTTTTATAGAATTAACCCATTTTAAAATTATTTCTTTTGTTGTTTTACATAATTTGTTAGAAAATGAATATTGATGTTCTTGCAAAATATGGAGTCCTCGATCGATGAATCATTTTTTAAAATATGCGTTATTTGTTTAGTCCCGATTTTAGAAAACCGAAGAGGAATGGAAAAGTTATGTGCAAATATCTATTGACAAAAACTTATATAAATTTTTTTAAAATAGGTTTAAAAAAATTAAGTAGTCGCGAATACCCTTCGGCTTCCGGCTAGCTTATATTCTACTCTCACGGGTGCGGCCACAGTGTATTGTATTGCTTATTTCATTTTTATTTTTTTTTATCACATTATTATTATAAAAAAATTTATGTGTTAGTTAAAGAAAAATTAAATAATATTATATTATAAATTTAAAAATTTTCTTTTGGACTGTATTACTATACAATCACATGTGTGTTACTGAAAAATAAAATTTGTGTTACTATCATATTAAATGTTGCGATTTTATATATATTCATTTATTTTTATAGAATAAATAATTTTTCATATAATACAAGAGTAAAATGTATGTTGATAAATGAAAAATATTATTTTTTTTCACAAATATTTATTTATTATTGTAGAAATAATTATTTTTTCATATAATAACACATAAAATTGTAAAAAAAAAAATTATTATTTCATTAATCAATATACCTAGATTTCAAGATATGATGATTAAATTAAAAAATATATATTTATTCTTATAGAATTATTTATCCTTATTGTAACATTCATTTATCCATATAGTAACACACATTTGTCCATATAGTAACACAAAATGAGGAGCAAATGTATTACAATTAGAACAAATGTATGTTACTATCATATAAAATGTTATTCTTTTTATATATATTCATTTAATTTTGTAAAATAAATATTTTTATATAATATAAAGAGTAAAAGATGGATTACTACAAGAATAAATATTAGTGTTTCATAAATATATTATTTATTTTTGTAACATTAATTATTTTTCATATAATAACACATATAAAATAGTAAAAGTGTATTACTACATGATTCAATATACCTAGATTTTAATGGAATGATGAATAAATAAAAAATACATATTTATTATTATAAAAACTCATTTTGTCCTTAAAGTAATATATGTTTGCCCATATAGTTACACAAAATTAGAAGCAAATGTGTGTTACAATTAAAACAAATGTATGTTACTATCATATAAAATGTTATTCTTTTTACATATATTTATTTATTTTTATAAAAATAAATATCTTTTTATAATATAAAGAATAAATGTGTGTTACTATAAAAATAAATATTAGTTTATCACAAATATATTATTTATTTTTATAGAAATAATTAAATTTTCATACAATAATACATATAAAATAGTAAAAAATGTATTACTACATGATTAAATACACCTAGATTTTAAAGTGATGATAAATAAATAAATAAGAAACACATATTTATTCTTATAAAAACTCATGTTGTCTTTAAAGTAACACGCATTTGCTCATATAGTAACACAAACTCGGAGCAAATTTATGTTACAATTAAAGTAAATGTGTGTTACTGTAAAATTAAATTGTGTGTTGTTATATTTACTTGAATTTTATCAAATTAATACACAATTTTCAAATAAATAAATAAAAAATAAACAAAAAAAAAAAGAGAATGGAATTTCACTTACCAGCGCAAAGGATATATGGCATTAGCTGCTTTTATTTTTTCGCTCAGGTATACGCCTTCACGCAATCACGCCATCACCGAAAAGATTGCAGGGTGAGATCGTCAATTATATATTTTTAATTTATTTTAAAAAAAAATTCTACGTTAAAAATTTCTACGCAAGTATTGCTCATATCTATTTCATTTAGATACTTTTTAAATCTAAGTATAATTATATTAGATAAAAATTGATCTATACTATTTTGGCATTTTTCACTATTTAGGTTTGAATATCATTTGAATTTTATGGTGCAGCAAGACGTATTTGATGAGAATTGGGGTAAAAAAGTTAGAGACACACTCATGTGAAACGTTTCACAGTATGAAACATATCATATTAAAATTTGTGGATTCTTAATCGGGTAGGGTCGGATTTGGAAAAAAAAAATTCGCAACTATGATTCCAGATTTTTCGCTCCCACGTATGTTACAATTTAGCCAAATGCATGTTACTAATAAGTCAAATGTGTGTTACAAGTAGATTAAATGTTGTTTTCTTTACATATATTCATTTGTTTTTGTAGAAATAATATTTTTTCATACAATCTAATAATAAATGTGTGTTACTGTAAGAAAATACTCCCTCCGTATTTCAATAAGTTGCTCGTTGCTTTTGGGCACACGAATTAAGGTAAAAGTGAAAAAGTATAAGTGATGTGATGGAAAAAGTGAAAAAGTATAAGTGATGTGATAGAAAAAGTGAAAAAATATGAGTGATATGATGGAGAAAAGTGAAAAAGTAATAAAAATAGTGTAAAAAGTATTGAAAATAATAATAAAGAAGTGAATAGTAGTTTCCAAAAAAGGTAAAAAAGCAATGAGCAACTTATAGAAAGACGGACGAAAATGGCAACATGAGCAACTTATAGAAAGACGGAGGGAGTATTATTTTTTCATAAATATTTATGAGAAAATAATATATTTTCTTATAGCAACACACATTTTGCTTTTGTGTTATATGAAAAATTATTTATTATATAAAAATAAATGAATATATATATAAAGAACAACATTTCATAAGATTGTAACACACATTTGCTCTATTAGTAACACACATTTGCTCCCCAATTTGTATTACAATATGAGAAAATGTGTGTTACTGTAAAAGAAAATTTACTTTTATAAGAATAAGTATGTGTTTTTTAATTTAATCACCATTCTTTTAAATCAAGGTATATTGATTCATATATTAATACACTTTTTTACTATTTTATATGTGTTATTATATAAAAAATAATTATTTCTATACAAATAAATAAATATTTATGAAAAATCAATATGTTTTCTTACAGTAACACACATGATTTTTCTCTTATATTATGTTAAAAATTATTTATTTTATAAAAACAAATGAATATATGCAAAATAACAAATTTTATAAGATTGTAACACACATTTACTCAAATAGTAACATATATTTGCTCCCCAATTTGTGTTACTATATGGGCAAACATATGTTACTATAGAATAAAATGTATTTTTCTTAAAAAAAAATATTTTTTTTTTAATTTAATCATCATCCCTTAAAAGTTAAAACTAGATATATTGATTCATGTAATAACACACTTTTTACTATTTTATATGTGTTATTATAAAATAAGATAATTATCTATATACAATACTTATGAAAATGTAATATATTTTTCTTATAATAACACAAATTTTGCTCTTACATTGAATGAAAAAATGTTATATCTACAAAAACAAGTCATATATATGTAAAAAAACATTTGGTCTAATTGTAACACACATTTTGCCTTAAAGTAACATGCATTTGCTTAAAAAATAACATATCTGGAAGCGAAAAATCTAGAAATTGTGTTTGCACGAGAATTTGAAAAAATTGCCCAAATTCGACCCGGCCATGGATCTGCGAATTTTATGAATATGTTATGTTTCACACTGTGAAACGTTTCATATAAGTTTTTTTGTCTTTGAAGAAAAGGAAAAAAAAAAGTTTTTCATGACATAATCCCGATTCAATTCTCTTTTGTAATTCAGTTTTAAAAATTTATCCATATATCTTGAGGTAATATACCGAGTACAAATTTACAGTGAACTACCAAATGGTAAAAAATTCAGAGATTAAAATATTACCACCCATATAATATAGTTGGGCAACAAAATTGAATTTCCATTTATAGGCATTAGTTGCAATCAGTGTCTACTGACCACTTGTACCACAAAAGGGAGAATACAAACTTCACGTGCATCTTCAATCAATTGAACAAAATCATAACTTGTAAATTTATGACATCCTCCTTCCTTCCTTCCACACTCCCCTCCAACATAAAAGCTTATGACAACAAAAGTATATAATTGACACAACGAACAGATAGATAATTGAAATCAGTCTTTTTCAACGTAAGTAGTTGAGATCATAATTGTGGTTTCACAACCGTTTGTCGTCGGATGATAACGAGTGTGGAATTTATTTGTGTGATATAGACTGAGTTGTAAGTTGTACCCAAGCAAATTCGTGTTTATAACTCGTACCACCTCCCTCACATGAAGCCTCACATGTATAGACAGCGATTGTGGCCCAATCCAGAGAATTTTCGTCGTCTTCCACATGGAAGAAATACAATAGTTGGGGTAAGATCTGCAATCACAAACAAGAGCATGTTATTGCTTGCTTCAACAAAGGTTTTGTGACAAATCAAAACAACAGTGTAATCAATGCTACTACAAGGCCAAGCTCAACTCCATCTCTGCTTTTTTTTTTCTTTTGGGTGGTAGGTCTGGTAGCAACTTGATTACTTATAAATATCTCGGTAAAAGTCGATAAAGCTTGATCTAATAACTTATGTGTGTAATAATTAACTATATTAAGGGCAATATCAAGAGATGGCACAGAGTACTTCAGGGTGTGTATTGCGAGTTGTAGTTCTATATAAAGAGTGATTTTCACAGTTTTATATAGCTTGGAAAGACCACCAGGATAACCAGCCCCTCCCGACGTGCGTCCCACTATGGCTCAGCCTTCTAAGACTTGTGCCAGAAAACAACTTATTAATCAAGAGATGTGAAAGATCAAATGATGTTTATCTTGAGTTAGTTTGTTATACATTTGTAGATTACAAACCAAATCACTATCTAAATATTCAGGTGCAAGGAAGAGGAAAATATTTAAATTAATAGTGGCACGTGGGGTGAATCTGGGTCGCCCCAAACAGGTCACACCAGAACGGGTCTCCCTTCCTAGCAACATGTAATACCCCTAAGCTTGCTAAGACTCAAGTAATGCAAAAGCATCTTAGGCCGTGATTATACTCTAATAAGCTTGATTGTGTGGTTTTCTACTTAGTCAAGTACTCAACCTAGCAGATAAAAGTCCTTTTTATGTATCAATAAACAGAAAAAACCAAATCGTACATCTAAGACAGAAAATAGATATAGAATATTTAGTCTTTTACTCTCTCGCTCAGCTCGCCCACTCTCTCTTGCACTCTTCATCTTTCTAATCAAGCTTCTTTTCAAGCTGTCTTGGACCACCCTGGACCTAATAATGGAATGTGTTTTATCTTTATTTTTTTATCAATTCTCTTCTATACATTACTGATTGTGCTGTTCTCACCAAGTCTTCCATAGGTCCATATTTTTATGGCCCAATACAACAAAAGAACTTAAACCTTGAAAAAATTGTATGGTCAAAAAAAAAAGGTAACCTAGGCACCTAAGTGGCAGTCGGCTGGCAGGCAAATCCTGTAACACTGTTAAGGCTTGAGAGCCACTCAAATAGTTAGACAATGATTAAATAATTTCGAGTCAAAATCAGGTTTTCCTGAGTCAATGCCGAGTAGTTAGCAGGTTGGCTCAACTCATTTACACATCAAATAGTTTAGAAAACCCTGATGGCATAAATTTACAATACAACGTTTATAGTTTATTAATCACACTAACAGGGTTACAAGTGGAATTTTACTGCTTCGAAAGTCAAATATGTTCTTCAATTTTATTAGAGACTTACGGTTGTGGAAAGCTGATCTATCTGGCAGCAAGTGTTTGGTTAAACAAGTCCAATAATGGAACAAGTGAACAGGTTACTCATTAATTACTAAAAAGAACACACCTGGAATTCTAAGGCACGAGTGCCACCACAATTCTGACACTTGGGAATATCAATTTTTGATGGCCTACCACTGCATACGGGCCATAAAGGCTTTGCTTGAGCAGAGCTAGAGTATCTGTAAATCAAAGATTTTTTATGTTAAGTGAAAAATAAACAGCACAGAAACATCATATATATGTTGTACAATAATTTTACGAATGCAGCTCGAAGGAGAAAAAAAACAAAGAGGCCAGTGAAAGTCACCTCAGGATCTGGTCCGGGTACCGAGAAACTCTTTCCTGGAAAGATGCCCAGCTTCTGTTGTCACCAGTTCCCTGGTCAATAATCATAACAATTGAATATATTATTCTTTAATATTCCAACAATACAGAATTATCAACAGATAAGAAATTCACCTTGAAATATGTCATCAAATTTCTGTATGTATCATCAGCCTGGCGTTTGGTAATCAATGAACTAGAAGGTTGATTATCATTTGACATCTCCTCATCAAGGTCACACTCATCCTCATTTGTGATCTCATACTCCGGCCAAAGGGAGTTGCTAGCAACTGTTCGCCAATAAAAAATATGAATCCAAGTTATATGAAAAAGCTTTTTAACATCATTAGTCATAAATGTATACTTGGAAGGAACCTCTAATAATTCAAGTATAATGTTCAGTCCACAGGGCACTACATGTCCCGCAAAATCATAAAAAAGAATTGGACCATACGCAAGGTTGTTAAAAGCGATAAGCGCACTCAAAGCGCAAAGACCATCTAACGCTTTAAGCGCAAAGCGCAAAAAAAAAAGCGCGCTTCACCGAAATGATACATACCATTCTTAAAATATTATGCATATTAAATTAGATAATACCATAGGCACCAATAAAGAAAACAAAAGTGACTGGGGTAGTAACTTTTGGATCCCGTAGTATATTATACTTTCAAGATATGTTCCTTTTGAATTAATGGGTTGTGTTACACTTGAACTATCCATCTTATGCATAATTAAAGAAAACAAAAAGTTACAGATTATAAACTACTCCATCTTATAAAAGTTAGCAATCCAACAGTAACAATGAGTAAAGAAAAACCAGGGGAAGAAGTTTCTATAATGATCAATCATTAACATATTTCACTTTTTCTTTTCAAATTCCTTAGATAGTCTTATTTAAGGAATTAGTTTTAGTCTGTCTATTCTGATCACTTCGCGCTGAGCGACTGAGCCTGATGATTGATGGCGCAATTAATATCCTCTGTGTAGCGTAGCGCCAGTTTTACCCTAGATCTTTTCTATTTTTGAGTTTTATTAGTTAATTAATTACTGGGGGCTTTTTAAATTGATGGGCTTTTACTTATTCTAATGGGCTTATCTATTAAAAGCTAACCCTAGATTTATTTCATAAAGAAATCTGCGTACATAAGTTCTTTTCACTGAAGCAGCTTTTTTAACCGCTTCTTCCTCACCACAGCAGCGCAAAAAGCGGCGCAAAGCGTGCGCTTCACTGAAACCGCCTCGCTTGGTCAAGTGAGAAGCGGTAACAGGTAATCACGCTTCGCTTTTAGCGCTTAAGCGCTAATGCGAGCGCTTTTAACAACCTTGACCATACGCATACCCTTAGCAAAATAGTAGATCACTGAATGTTGTAGATAATGCATCAAATCCTTTTGACTAAAGAAATATAAATCAAGAGATTCAAATTTCCACAATGTAATCATATCAGACGTGTTGTATACTTGTATCCAACTAAACTACTCACATCTGTAACAAAAGTAATCACTTTAATTCTGTAAAAGCATTACCGAATTCAGACTCTCTGCCAGAAGTCTCCAACTGCCGGCATAAGACTTTATGACTTGACAAACCAGACCGCCAGTGTGCAGCCTGGAAATAGTCATGATAATTTGTTATGACAATGTTTTACCTGAAACGCTGAAACTTCAAAACTATTTCTCTTCCATAATTGGGAGTTAATCTTACGTACCTGGTGTCTCCCAGAACAATACCGTGTTCTTTTACAGCTACTACAAATTTTGTCCCCTTTCCATGTACCACACCAATTACAGAGCATCACTGTAACAATTTATAAGAGCATTAGACGAAGAAATATCGCAGCATACATGCAACATTATGAGCTTCACGCCTTCACCGAAAAGGAAAAAAAACCTTTACATCATTCATCTACTATACCTATAAGGCTACAACACAAATCCAACTTTCAATCATCTAGCTCATTCTTGAATTTCCTTTAACACCTTTCCAGCATGTAAGCTCGGGTTTAGGTTATTTTTCAACAAATTTATGCCTATCTCGCTTTCTTTTTTCTTTTTCGGGGGGAGGGGGGGTGGCGGGGGTATTGTTTTGTGGAGTGGCTAGGAGTGTTTTCCAAGTAAATAAGCTCACTTAGCAGGCTTCTGTATTTAAGAGTACTGAAGAAACGTACCTCCGGATGTCAAAGGCTGCTGACTCCCATCTTCAGATGGTGCATCACTGGAGTAAAAGGAGTTCACCCGCGGTAATTGACACCGAAAAACCTTTACACTGTTAAACTTTTTTGAATCAGAGGCAGATATCTGGATACTTATTACTTGTATGTCAAAATCATTTAACTATAGTACAGAACATTGGATACTTATATGTCAAATTGCTCAACTATAGTAGCATCCAAAGACTTAGTGGGCTGATAAATCAAAAGGACATACCTTCTTGATTGACTTTCTGGGTGCCGTTTCCACTGCTCATGCTGATCACGAAGAAGACAGGGCATTGAGGGACACATAAACACAAACAACATTCGGTGGAAAGTCGATTCCTCATTTAGAGGCGCATAAACCTACTTAAATATTCAACAAAAAAACAGTGTTACAGAGTGCTAGCAAAATATCCCTACATGTAGGAGTACGTACAGATACACTTGAAATGAGAGAGCAAATAACAACAAATAGTTCCACGGAAATATAATATGTATTTTTACTACACCTGGAGCAGAAACTGCAAAGGCTCACCACAAAAATCACAAAGACTCGACTTTCCTGACGGCAAATTAATGGGATCCAACCATGCCTAAATCACAAACAGACAAAAATATCAATTATTATCAAAAGGAAATCGTTATTATCAAAAGGAAAACGTTAGCAAATTCTCTTCAGTCTCATAAGGCATAAACAATAGCAAATCAACAGACAAGTAATGTTGTCCATAAAGAATGAGAAAATCATTGGAAAATACTACTGGAAAAGAAATGGATAATTAGCTCGCCGAACAAATTCATAGCTTCAGCCCAAATTTTGCTAATAAGAGTCCGTCAATTTACCGGAGAGCCGCCCGCTTTGCTCGGGAAATATTGGCGGCGCAATGACCACGGATATTTCGGCTTCTCCGGAAAGCCTAGGCTCATCTGTATCTGATCTTCTTCGTCGTCATCGTCATCACTCATTTCATCCTCAACTTCGTCGATTTGAGCTTCGTCTTCATCGTCCTTTTCGTCGAGGGACGATAACTTCAGATGTTTGAGCTTATCAGCGTCGGAATCGACATCCATTCGCTCGAATTTGGTGAGTGAATCAAATGTGGAGCTACAGTAAAAGGAAACTCAAGATCGACTATTATCTCCGACGACAGGGTTTTACGATTTGGGTTTTTGCGCCAATTTATATAAATTAAAATAATGGCTCGTCTTATACTTTCACTTTCCCAATTCTTTCCGAAAAATCGTTTTTTTTTTTTAAATAAAAGGAAATATATATAAAGTTAAATAATAAAAATAAAAAATGTATCCATAATATCTATACATATAATAGCAAAATTTTGGGCCAAATTAAGCCCAATTTTTTTTTTAACTTTTTCTTTTAGCATGCAGCCATTTTAGTTAGAAGATGATGAGTTTGTCCTTCAATAGATCTTTCTTGAAACTTCCATTTTACTTAAATGTAACAACTATGACTACCAAGATTTCTAGCAAAGAAAGATAAGACCACAATAGTAGTATTCAATTTTGACTGGCAATTATAATTAGTTTCAAAATATATCTTAGGTCATATCATCACTAACGTTTGTTGTTTGAGGATCATAAACTTATTCACAGTCCTGTTATTCTTTTCTCTGCATGGAAATACAGTAGTTAAGTCTTCAGTTGGACTAGATTTAGGTCAAGAGTTTCTGGAGAAGAAGCAATTGTTGACCTTGGAGACAACAAGTTTTCAACGGATCAAAATTGCAAGCATTATCAGATCTTTTGGAAATAAATGAGAATTGATCTAACATATGCATAAAGAATTATATTTGATATGGACTTATTTACTAAATTATATCTATCATAATCCTGTTTCAGAAAAATGAGAATGATCCATTTAGCCTGACACTACTAAATCACACTCAGGAATCACTTTTTGCATGTAAGAGGACACAAATCCGTACACATGTGCCCTAATTTCAAATTGATTCAAGAGCATAATATTCAAAATCACGGACTAAAACTCTTAAGACTAAAGGATAAAAAAACTAAATACAGAGGCTAATAATTAGGGCAAAATTAAATTAGTTGATGAAGTACCGTAATGCTGAAACACTTTAATCAACATCACCGAGTTCTGAGTCGATACCCATGGACTCAAAATTGTGTCACAATTAAAGTTACAATTCTTTTTTTAATTTAGGGGTATGTCTAAATAATTGTTGTTTCCATCTCCTTACCTATGAAAAGCAGTTGCGAGGAAGATTCAGCTGAAGAAATTGCGAAGAAGATTCTATATGTGCAATCATCTTCTTCTTCAATTCAGCCGAAGATCTGTTATACCAACAATATCAATGACTCGAATAGAAGGAGAGAGCGGCTAGAGAGAGATGAGGGTTTGTGACATGGTGAAAAATGAAATTAAACCCAAATTTAAAATGGATTGTTGTCATATATATATATATATATATATATATATATATACTCCCTCAGTCTTTCTATAAGTTGCTCATGTTGCCATTTTCGTCCGTCTTTCTATAAGTTGCTCATTGCTTTTTTACCTTTTTTGGAAACTACTATTCACTTCTTTATTATTATTTTCAATATTTTTTACACTATTTTCATTATTTTTTCACTTTTCTCCATCACATCACTCATACTTTTTCACTTTTTCTATCACATCACTTATACTTTTTCACTTTTACCTTAATTCGTGTGTCCAAAAGCAACGAGCAACTTATAGAAATATGGAGGGAGTATATTAATATATACTTCCTTCGTCCCAAAACTACTTTCATAGTAGTTTGGGCATGTGAACCAAGAAAAGTAAGTATGTTAGTGTAAAGTTATATAATAAAATAAGAAAAAGTGTACTTTATTGATTTTTGTGAGTGTAAAAAGTTTTCTTTTTAAGTGTGTGAAAGAAAAGTTGGGACGTCCAAATAAGGAAAGTGTGAAAGTAGTTTTGGAACGGAAGGAGTATATATTAATATTATGAGTAGGTCTCTTGTGAATTCGAGTTCACATAAATTCGTACCATTGTTAAGTATAATCACTGTCACTATTATTCATATATATTATCACTGTTATAAAAATATATTTGAATTTTTAATAGTGGTAGTGTATATGCATAACAGTGATAATAAATATACATAATGGTGATAGTGTATACACATGACAGTGATAATTGATAAAATCGAGTTCACCGTGAACTCAGGTTCATAGAAGTTTTTATCATATATTATACATATAATATGTTGCCAGTTAAATTTGAATAACAGCACCATTGCTAGATTTTCCTATTTTTTTTATGAACTCGAGTTCACCGTACATCGGGTTTATTAATTATTATTACCATTTATATATACAATTATTATTATGTATATTCACTATCACTATTATAATTAAAAATTAAGTATATTTTTATAACATTGATAATATATATAAATAACAGCGATAGTGACTATACATTTTAGTATACGATTCACACAAGAGACCAAACCTTTCCCTTTTTGCATAATGTAAGTAGTAAGCTCTTTTATGGTTGGATTGCTAGTTTTTCTGGAAGATTTGGAAACCTTTTTTTTTTCTTTTTTTTTTATAACATCGTCTTTCATTTGTCATTTATTTAGAGTTTAT
Organism: Prunella vulgaris; assembly: GCA_026898435.1. Lineage (NCBI taxonomy): Eukaryota > Viridiplantae > Streptophyta > Magnoliopsida > Lamiales > Lamiaceae > Prunella > Prunella vulgaris. The sequence continues at coordinate 1,030,156 of JAPKLY010000117.1, forward strand.
TTATCATTGTATAAATACACATCCCTTCAATTTACCTCTCATCTTAATATTATGAACTAAAAAATAAATCCATACGCTACTACAAAAAAAGGCTTGGAGAGCTCACAAAAATCCACTTAGAAAGCGGTTATATGAGCTCTCCAAGTGAAAGCTATGCAAGTAAGAATCCACTTAGAAAGCGGTTGTAAACCGCTATAAAATTCGGCTTAGAAAGCGGTTATGAACCGCTCTCTAAGTG
>JAPKLY010000117.1:1067753-1108064 GCA_026898435.1 Prunella vulgaris
GGTTTACGTACTAGTATATATATATATATGCCAAATTAACAATTAAATAAAAGTTATATAAATAAAATATTTTTTTGGTCTAAATTATCAATTTATTCTTTATATATTAAATAAAATGATTAAATAAAGAATAAAAATACATTATTTCAAATTTAGTTTAATTAATCTTTTTTCCTTTATATTTAAAAATAAATTATAGATAAATAATATTAAAAAATTTCAAATACATTTATAATTAGTAGCAGTGATAATTGTAATGGGACCAGGATCCATTTATATGTTATTAAAATTGTATTTTTATTATCATCCCAATAAATATAAAAATTAGCACAACACTTGATGAGTTTCATTATCATAATTAATATTGGCTCTATGTTTAGTCATGATATTCAACACAAAGATCATACAAATAACAAGTTTAAAAACTCTTTATTAACCAAACTCCTCAATATGCACGCAGACCAAAAAAAATGTGTCAAAAGAAGTACTGTGTTTGTGGAAAATTGCTCCTCCAGTCGGTAACAGCAATACCGACTGCAATACAACTAATCAAGGCAAGGCAAGGAATTTGAGGCTCCCACCTCAGTACCGACTGATTTTATTTTAATAAACAAGTTAAGTTCGTCTCTATTTTGATTATTCATTTTAAAAATATCTTTATTAAAATAAATTCCCCCAACTATCCCATTCGCACAATTTTACTAAGCTTATTAATATACAATAATATTCTCCAACATGGACAAAATATAATAGGACAAAAAATAGGTTTAATAAAATCAGATAAAAGGAAAAATATTGACCAATTAAAATTACTCAATAATAACAACTTATATTATTCATTGAAAACTAAAAAATAGTAATATTATTCATTGAAACAACTAATATTGCTCGGTGCAAATAAATAATATTGGTCGTTAAAAATAATTAATATTATTAAAAAATACGCAAATGCAAGTACTGTGCAACTTATATATACAAAAATTTGCCAACAACCTGTTTTATTCACTACAATTGTATTTTGCAGAGCACAATCAGAGATGCAGCAGAGTGGAAGAATAATGGAGGCAATGCTATTCCACTATCAGCAAATTGTTCTGCATCAGCCCCTCACCAATTGTGGGAAGTTCAGATGATAGTTGCCATTCCCCATCTATCAACAACTTTATTTCATACCTTCACAACATCCACCAACCAATAAACAAGAAACTAATGATGGTGATTAATATGGTTAATGATATGCGTTGTTGTGTAATCCTCTTTTCGTCCGACTATGATTGTTGTTTTTGGGCATTTCACATTAATTAAAAAAATCATTTAATACCATTTTATACAGACTAATATGCTGCATTGCATGTTATCATTGATTCTAGTAGCTCAATAAATGAAACCAATAGCAAAATAATTAGGAAAATGGCAAAGTTGGGTATATATATATAACTTTTCTTGAAAAACCAAAAATGACAAGTATTTTAGATTTTATTTTCCTCTAAAACAATAGTTAAATTTGAACGAAGGTAGTACCTTCCAGGTCGTAGCATCAATGTAGTCGAGAAAGTGGTGTATGAACCAGTATACTCAGGTGATAGGTGTTCCCCTTGACTCCAACCATCGAACGAACCCATTACTTGCACACTCTGAAACCCAATCATGGAGTAAACTCTTGTATTTCCATGATGAATGAATCATGATTATGCATATCTAACACCCTATCTTGAAGAGACTAGAGTTCCTTAACTGATTACTAACGTCATTCTCCGTATTAAATAGTTCCCAAGAACGTATAAAATGAGGTACAAAGAGTTATGGTTGCATATCTAGTCATTTTGATCCAAATTTTTAACTATTTCGATTTAGTCTCAGTATTAAAAATTTGTCCAATTTTTGCCCAAAATGGTGGGAAAATGGAAAACGGTGTTATTATATATTTTGGCCTCGTAACTTGTATAATATCAGATTTTGACCCCAAATTAAATCTTCATTTGACATAAAACGACACTGCTTTCAATTTTCCAGAGATTTTGGGCTCTAAATAGTTATATTTTTTTAAATTGACAATTTCCTCAATATTGGGAATAACACGAAATAGTTATATTTTTTAAACCAAAATTGAACAGTGGACAAATTATAGAACCAATTTTTTTGTAACTCGATATAAAATTAAATGTCCTTCGCCTAATCATTGCACTATACAACATGGCATAGAAATATGACTGATGTCTGCAATTATATGCATTTACTCATATGAGCAGCTATGAAAACACATTTTTCTCACAGAAATTTTCATTATATCTCTGGTGACAGTGGTGAGTTGGATTATCAAGCTATAAACCAGTTGTCAGCTACTTAAACAAGTATGCCATTACCGTAATTCAGAATTCTTGTGCATTACATTTATAATTTGCTGAAAGTTTTCATGATTCAAATGCAGCAAAGCAAGATAGACTTCATTCCGTTCTCAATTTTAAATACATTACTATGGTGTTTCCATGCATCTTCAAAGTTAAAACCATTGAGAAATAAAGCTAAAGTGGATATATTTATTTTATGTATGTATTTTCTCCATTTCAACTATGAGGCTTTCTTTACCCAGGACTTCAGATGACAATTAAGAATACACATTGGTGGTGCAGATCGAGTTCCTTTACAAACTTATGAACGGGTATTTTCTAGTTGTTAGCTTTCTAGCTTAGGATAGGGGTACACTTGTACCTGAAAATGAAAAATTTCTCACATCTGTATTATTCATGAAAAGAAATAAATTATATCCCAATTATATTATAAGTTCACCTTTTTCACCCTTAAACAATTAGTCCTACCTTTGGTGCCCTACAGTTCTTCATCTTCCATAGTCGATCTATAGTAGTTTAGTTCATATTTTTTATTTGCTCCAATTATTAAACTAGATTACTAGTTAAGATAGATTTCGGAATTCTATATCGCTTGCATAAATTGAAGATTTGATTATAATTATAATTTTATTTGCATGCTATGTAATATTTTTTAATTAGTTTGCATCGTTGCAAGACTTTAAATAGTATTAGTTTATTAATTATTTAATTATTTATCGTACCCACAAATTTAAAGTCCAGGATCCAGCAGTGTTTTAAACAATAAAAAAGAACACAAATACATACATATTTGAATGTGAAAACTTACAGATTACCTCTGCCATGCCACGCCAAACTAAAGGAACTTCTTTTGATTGTGCAGCATCAACATCCTTGATCTGTTCCTCCAATCGTTTTTGTACAGCTGTTCCCATAGGAGAAACCGCACAATGAGGAAAATGATTGGAACATAGAGCAAACAGAGATGAGAGAAGTATTCACTGTCATTTGGTTTGTCATACTCTTTTCCTTCTGTTTCTAATAATTAATTACAACATTTGCTCTGGATTCTGGAAGAAAACAGGTCAACACATTGTAACTTACCCAACTGATTCAACTTTAATAGAACAATACAATCATGTGAAAGATGCTGAAATTTTCTTTAGGCTTTTCACCAGAAGATAAGATGATCAGTCCAAGGACTATTAGAATTTAATTGGGGTACGACAGTCAAAAGGCCACCAATTTAATTGGTATATGAAAGAAACAATTATATCAATGACAGAACTGAATTTAGTATAAGGTAAAAATGTATAACACGATTTAGTCAGCCCCAAGAATATTCTCTCTCTCCCTCTTGTTATTTCTATCATTTGATATCAAATCCCACATGGAATAAAAGCCTTAGACTCGTAAACCTGAGCACAGTTCCCTTAGTTGCTCATATCCTGCATCTCACTCTGCTATCATCGTTATATATTCCATATTTTTTTTATCTTTAGATCAAAAACTTCAAAACTGAGTCAATTTCAACGAATTCACACTTAATCACGAATGAAGCTCAATTATGCAGTTCCCACTATTCAAGTAATAAAGTTCGATTTCAAGTTCAAGTTGCTTGGTGGATTTTAGGTGGTGCTTGTTTCATACTTTTCAATAGTAATAGGAATGAGAATGTCTTTTCCTTCCATGCCCCTGGATATATTGAAGATAATATTATGTTCATGGCGATTATATCGTTAGTGGTATGCTCTAATTTTGAAAAGAATAAGACAAAATAAGGTTGTTGGTAGTGGAGGGGAATGATTGAAAAGAAAGGATAGTAGGAGGGGAAGTGGTTAATAAAAATAAATATTGATTACCTTATTTAGGGAGAAATAGTGTCATTGATCTTTTTTTGTTCTCATTAATCACCATAATTGCTCTACAATTATTTAAATTCCCATTACCATTGAAATTTTTCCAACCAAGCGCCCCCTAAGATCAACAACAAATCAATTGAATCTTGAGATGCTATTTGATTTCCATCTCTATTACAAATTTACCATATAGTGTGGGTGGATAATTTAAACTGCTTTACCTTCTAGTCTTGAGGAAAGGTGAGACTGAATGTATTTTCCGTTAATCTTTCTTGAACCACCTGGAATATCGTAATTTGCGATTTCTTCTGCCAAACCAACAAGAACCTACATGTAAAATTCGATTAGATATGTCCTTAAATTTCAATAATGGGCCATCTTACAAATAAGCAGAAAGCATAATGAACCAGTTATCAAAGATATACCTGAATCTCAAGTTCTACTACAGCAAGCTCACTCTTGAAATTAACTAATGCATTTTCGTTAACTAGTAACTGCTTTGACAAATATCAAACAAAATTATAATCATGTGACTTTAAAACTTGATTATTACAGCAAAGAATATGTTATACAACCAAACCTGGCGCTTTAGAAATCGATTCTGTTGGTTTGCTTCACTAAGTTTCTTGACAAGAATCGACCTTTGAGAATCAACAAGTAATGCCCTCAACTGTAAAGCAACAATGTTAGCTACAAGAGAGAAAGCATTGTCCATGATATTCCCATCAAATAACTGTGAATTCAATATTCAGATAAGATATTCACATTTTTCATTTTGTTCGTTGATTAACCCAATAAAAGTCACCTCTTCACTACTTAGCGGCTTCTCAAGGGCAGAATTTGAATCAGATGAGAAACTCTTTGACTGCATTGCTGAAACCTCCTCCTCTAAACTACTTTGTGCACAGAACACCCTTGATCGTTCAAAACGAAGAGCACGCTTACGAATCAAAACCCAATTCAGTTTGCTCATATCAACTCGAGATGTATCCCTTTGCATATTTATTCTGTCAATTTACAGTAAAATCATCAATGCATTTTACTCTAAACAATTGAACATCAACGGGACAAAAAAAACACTCAACATAGATCTTTTCACTTTATATTAAAACACCATACAAACAAGAATTCATCATCACATAACCCTTCAACACAATTATGTAGAAAGTGCACCCAATCGAGAAGAACACTTCAAGAAAGTCTATTTTCCTTCAATAATTTGGTGTGCGTAAACTCACACGTGCATCTTTGACGCAATTTCAAAATTGAGGTGCAGATATAGACATAACTGAACAATTCGGCTTGGACAGAGACTCACTTTGGAAAACATGGTTGCAATGCAGTGCTGACAATATTACAGCCCATATTTCAACAGCTCCTACATCAGAAAAAAGAGGAACAATCATTACCCTGTAAAAAGGGCCTTTCATATGTATCGATAAATCCCTTTCAGGGATTCTATCAAACACATAAATAGCCATTAAAACGTCTTAGATATTGACATAACTGAAGTAAGAAACACACGAAATTAGGTTAAAGATCTTACAAAGCGTGGTCTGAGGTTCCAAGGATTCCAGTGAAGAGTGTGATTTTGGGAAGGAGGCGGAAGAGCGAGAGGTGGAGAAACAGCGCCGCGTGTGAGAGGTAAGGAGTAAGGACATAAAAGCAGTTCGATTTCTCAGTTCTGACTTTCATCACATGTTCCACATTAATTATATATCTATATATATAAAATTAATTTATAATTAGTATCAATTTTATAATTTTTATAACTTTATATATATATATATATATATATTGAAAATACTATTGTGGACCCAAGTGCATGGTATGCAATGGATTTTAATTTTAATTTTGATTTTAATTTTAGATTTTTGAAAAATACACACAACACGCCGACTGTGTGTTCTTTTTGTAATTAGGGTATTAGTAATTTGTTCTTTGTGTATTGACAATTATTTTTGGGGTATTGTTAATTATTTTTGGGATATTGAGGTATGTCTCTGTTGATAAAAGGAACTAAACCAATGGTTAAAGAACAATTAAGGTGTGAGCAAGCGAGAGGAGGTTAAGCCCAAGTTGCTCGCCACCTTGCTCGCCGCCCTGCTCGCCGAAGAGGAGATGGCGAGACAACAAGCCCAAGAGGTCAAGCCCAAGTTGCTCGCCGCCCTGCTCGCCGAAGAGGAGATGACGAGATAACAAGCCCATGAGGCCAAGCCCAAGTTGCTCGCCACCTTGCTCGCCGCCTTGCTCATCCAATAATAGAGGACGAGACAACAAGCCCACATGGCCAAACCAAGTTGCTCACTACCCTGCTCGCCAACCTGCTCGCCCCTCTGCTCGCCTATTATACATCCACGATGGAAAGTATAGAAAGGCACAAGCAAGTGTTGCTCGCCTGATTGCTCGACCCTCTGCCGCTCACTTGGCTGCACCCAGAATAGTGAACCTAAAGGTGTCAAAACCTAAAAGGAGGAGCATTAGTCGGTTAGGCTAGGGGTTAGTGGGTCAAGTTACTCAAATAGTGACAAATGGAGGACACTTGTCACAATAAGAGACCAGATGGCTTAGAAATGTGCCACCTCACCCATACAAGGGTATAAATAGGTGTAATACCCTTTTTGTAAAGGATCTGATTTTCCTAATACAAGAACTCTCTTATAATATTTCTCTCTCTACATTTCCTCTCTAAAATTCACAATATTACTACTAATCATTTCTTAGATTATTGTTTGAGTGATCAATCGAGATTAATTAGCCACATATATTTCAAATTAGTAAGATTGCTCAACAATTTGGCGCTAGAGGAAGGGGCCGAACCTCCGTCATTTGAAAATTCGAGAAGAACGTTTGAAGAATCGAGAGTGTTCATCAGTTCTTCGAATAGGAATTTCCAAAAATTCTGTAAGGTATAAGAAATCTCTTCAAACGCGTGTGTGTTCGTAAGAAATCTTTGAAACACACAAGGCTAGAAAAAGAATTTCTTAAAACAAGAGTCCTCAAAACATAATCCATACCGGAAATGACGAGACATACGTACGAAGTTTCTCACGATGAATCTCGTACCACCTCGATGAGTAGGAGGTGGAAAGGGAAGAAACCTTCGGGGCACCGACAAACGGGATTAGCTCAAGTCCCGGCATTGCCAGCAGCCCTGGTCAAACCACAAATCGAAGCTACCCTGGAGTCTATAGTTAAGACCCCTGAGGATATTGAAAGGGCGATGGCCATGTTAAAGCAAATGCAAAGGCAACAGGCGATGGTGACCCATCCACCAATGATCCAAGCAGCTCCCACAGAAACGAGGCGTGACACAAGGACGAGGTACCATGCGCACAAAGAAAAAGCAAGTAGTGGACGAGCGCCCCCGGATAATTCGAAAGGAAAGCAGAAAATGAGCGATCGCCTAGGACCACAGCCTGGGCGACCAGAGGGTCGAGCAGCTGGTCGACCAGGTGGGCGACCAGCCAAGCAACATGGACATCTTCAAGAGGGGTCCCAAGAAGATAGGCACGATGGACCAAGCCATCACTCAGAAGGTGGTAGGTCCGGATACTCACGACATCAGGAACTCTGTGAGTCAGAGGCGAGACACCAACGGAGGCCAGTCCAAGATCAATTGCGAAGACGGGCATCTGAAAGGTTGGTCCTGAATGCGGCAAGCAATCTCCAACGACCACAGAGGGAGGTAGCCCGAAGTGAGGGACTGCTGGGGGCAGCAAGCCAATATGCGGAGCACCCAAAACAGCCTCGGGGAGGGGGATCGTCCCGAGGATCGTCACTTTTGGAGATAGAAAAGTTGAAGAAGGCTGTGGAGGACCTTTGAGAGCATGTGACCAACAAAGAGAAGGTTGAAACATATACCTCCCTTCCAACCTCACCTTTGTCCACGACCATCCTCACGGCTCCAATACAGAAGAAGATACAGTTTCCATCATAGGTACTGTACGAGGGTGAGTCCGACCCAAAGGTGCATATATCGAAGTATGCAGATTATATGATCTCGATAGGGGCTTCAGACGCAACGCAGTGTAGAAACTTCCCTCTGACCTTGGGGGATCGTGCCCATAGATGGTTCTCCGCATTGGCGCCAGGATCGATTCAATCATTTGGCCAACTAACTCGGAAATTCCTATCTCATTTCTCGGGGTTTGGGACATATCTGACACAAAAACACAGTCTGGCCAATATCTCACAGGGAGCGGAAGAGACTGACCAGCAATATCTTGAAAGATTTGATCAAATCCTCCTGGAGGGTGAGTCAGTTAGTGAAGACACTAAGATAGTTGCAGTCATGGCTGGATTGCGTAAAGGAATGGACCTATGGAAAGAGATGCATTTATCTTGTCCTAGTACTTATGCAGAGTTCCGCCACAAATCTGATGTATATGTGGCAATGCAAGAGGTTATGCAAAAAGAGTTGGGCACGGAAACAGACTGGAAAAAGAACGGCAAGAAACCCGGTGGAAGTGGTTACAAGGCCCCCAAGAATCTTAAGGCATTCGGGGATACAACTGAATATAAAGAAAAGCTCAATCAGGTGTTGACTACCACAATCGACCATGTGTTCACAGCTGTGAAAGACCAAGATATGCTTGCAGCTCCCCGAAGGATTCGGCAAGATAGAAGCAAGTTGAACCCGAATAAGTACTGCGCTTATCACCATCGGGCATTTTACCAGTGAGTGCTGCGATCTCCTGAAACAGTTGTGGAAGTTCTATGAGGACGGGAAACTTGCAGAATTCGTTAAGAAAGCTCCCGGCAAGAGACAACGGCAATCAAGACAGGGGGGCTCAGATGAAGAAGGAGACAGTGATGAAGCGGAAAGAGCACCAAACAGATAAGTACGAAGGGGTCCACCAGCGATACAAATACATCAGGAGCCCAATCGTGAGATCCTAGTGCTCGAAGAGATAGGTTCGGCTGGAGGAATGGTTGACGGTCGCCCAACATCTAAAAGACAAAAGAAAATAGAAATATGGGCAGTCAACCAGGTAGAAGAAACGGGGTCAGGATCAAAGGTACCAACAAAGCCGACAGTGGACTTGGTTTTCTCACAAGCAAACCTAGAGGGAATTCTCACGCCACATAATGACTCACTTATCATAAGTGCAAACATCATGAACACGAAGGTGCATCGACTACTAGTGGACACTGGAGCATACACGAACATCCTCTTCAAGAAGACACTAGATCAGTTAGGAGACTATGAGTCCTACATAGAGGATTGTAATCATAAAATAGTGGGATTCGGAGAAGCTGTGACCGTCCCTCTAGGTGTAATTCGTCTGTCAGTCGAACTTGTAGCTCTTGAGGACCCAGAAAGGAGGATGACTAGGTTGTTAGATTTCTTAGTTGTAGATCAACCATCCACGTATAATGGGTTCCTCGGCCGACCTTTTATCTCCGAATTCAAAGCTGCATGTTCCACTTACAATTACTGTATCGAATTTCCAACTTTAAAAGGTGCAGGAACAGTCAAAGGGGACCAGAAAAAGGCATGAGAATGTCTGCTAACCTTAAAGAAGCCTGTCACACAGGTGTTGATCTATGAAGAGGTAACACCGCAACATTCCTCGGATGAGCCTAGCATTTTGGATGCTATCTCCATCGATACAGAAATGATGGAAGTTGACCAATCACAAGAAGAGATTGAGATAGACGAAACACCTCAACAAAGCCAACAGTCCGGGGAACAAGCGGAGAATCAGGCTGGGGCACAAGATGACACTCCAACAACCATGGCAGAAGGTCAATCAGGCGAACATGAGGACATTGAACCTCGACTAGGATATGAACCCGTCCATACCAGTCGAGGAGTTGAGGTCCATACAAGTAGATCCCAATAAAAAAGACTTAGCACTTTTTATTGGGTTTGAGCTAGAAGAGCCCTACAGAAGTAAGATGGAGGAGTTTCTACTTTCCAACCTTGATGTGTTCGCATGGTCACATGAGGATATGACGGGAATACCGGTAGAACATGCGTGTCATCGCCTTAATATTGATCCCACAAAGAAACCAGTCTGTCAGAAAAGGAGGAAGTATGGACCTGAGAAATATGAAGCATTAACAGGAGAAGTAAAGAAGCTGTTGGACAACAAGCTCATACAAGAGGCGTTATGCCCACAATGGGTGGCGAACCCCGTCCTTGTCAAAAAGACAAACGAAATGTGGAGGCTATGTATAGACTTCACAGACCTCAATACCGCATGTCCCAAGGATAATTTCCCATTACCTCACATTGACCAGTTGGTAGATAATACGGCGGGACATGAATTGATGACGTTCATGGACGCCTTTGTGGGGTACCACCAGATTGCAATGTATCCCGAGGACCAAGAACATACAATCTTCTACACAAATAAAAACTTATTTTGTTGGAAGAGAATGCCCTTCGGGTTAATCAATGCCGGTGCAACATATCAAAGGTTAGTAAACAAGATGTTCGACCAGCATGTTGGTGACACGATGGAGGTCTATGTAGATAACATCGTGGTAAAAAGTCTTAGAAAGGAAGACCACTTGGAGCACCTCAAGCAAGCATTCGATATCATGAGAACATACAACATGAAGCTGAATCCGAAGAAAAGTAACTTTGGGGTGCAGTCCGGAAAATTCTTGGGACACTTGGTAAGTCAACGAGGAATAGAAGTTAACCCCACACAAGTCAAGTGTATCCTAGAGATGGGACCACCAAAGGATGTGCCTGCTGTTCAACGACTCACGGGGTGTCTTGCGGCGTTAAACAGATTCATAACCAGATCGGGGGACAAAAATAGGGCATTCTTTGAATCCATCAAAGGCAAGGGCATATGCAAGAGAACCGGGAAAAGTAATTATGTATGGACCGATGCTTGCCAGAGGGCGTTTGAAGATATAAAGAAATATCTAAGCAATCCTCAGATCCTCTCAAAGCTCGAACCAGGAGAAAAATTATACTTATACCTGGCGGCATCGGAAGTAGCCATAAGCTCAGCCTTGGTACGTACGGAAGGCAAGATACACCTACCAATATACTACGTCAGCCAAGTGTTGCATGAAGCCGAGCTACGCTACTTCCCAATGGAGAAGCTAGCATACGCTCTAGTGATGAGTGTGCGAAAGCTACGACCTTACTTTTTCGATCACCAAGTGGAGGTTTTAACAACTTTTCCCCTACTTTAGATCCTGCACAGACCAGATACTGTCGGGAGATTACTAAAGTGGTCACTAGAGGTCAGCCAGTATGGAATAACCTACGCTCCCCGAACAACGATCAAAGGGCAGGCTCTAGCAGATTTTATAGTAGAGCTAACCTACCCCCAAGATCCGATGAGCGGACGTATATACCCATGGCACCTTTATGTAGACGGCTCCGCCACGAGCTCCGCAACAGGCGCAAGTGTATTCTTGGTTAGTCCCGACAAGCAAGTATTCACCTCAGCAATAAGGTTCGACTTCCTGGCCACCAACAACGAAGCCGAATATGAGGCATTAATTGCAGGATTGTAACTATCATTAGCTGTGGGGCTACCAGACTTCAAATTTTCGGAGATTCACAACTGATAATATCTCAAGTCCGAGGTGAATACGAGGCAAAGGATCGACAAATGATCATCTACCAAAGGATAGTGGCGAATCTGATATCCAAGTTCAAACAGGTGTACATCGAGCAAATCCCTCGACTCGAAAATACACAGGCAGATGCACTAGCTCAGTTGGCCATAAGTACCGGAGAGGCAAGTATCACGGAGATTGTGATAACAAAAATAAACAATCCTTCAACATTTGATTATGTTAATCAAGTGTTGAAGAGGGGGCAACAACTTGTGAACAACCAACAAAAGATGACAGATTGGCGAACACCCATCAGCAAATACTTGACCAACGGAGAACAGCCAGAAGATCCATGGGAAGCACGAAGAATCGTAAAACAAGCTGCCAGATACACAATGGTCGAAGGACAGTTGTACAAAAGAGGAATCTCACTTCCATTACTCAAATGCCTTTCCCAAGAAGAAGGACAGAAAGTGTTGGAAGAAATTCATGAAGGAATATGTGGAGGCCACGCCGGGGGGCAAGCCTTAGCCTATAAAACTATTAAGCAAGGATACTACTGGCCGACACTACGGAACGATGCCATCAAATATGCTAAAAGATGTTTGAAATGCCAGCATTTCTCTCCGAACATTCATACCCCGGCGCAAGAGTTAAAATCAGTATATAGTCCATGGCCATTTGCTAAATGGGGTATCGACTTGATCGGCCCATTCCCTCCCGGAAAAGGTGGAGTAAAATTCACAGTGGTGGTCGTGGACTATCACACTAAGTGGGCCGAAGCTGAAGCTTTAACAACGATACCCAAGAAAAGATGATAAGTTTTATTTGGAAAAACTTAATATGTAGATTTGGGTTGCCACAATCAATCGTTACAGACAATGGAAGGCAGTTTAACGGAAGTAAGTTGAGGGACTTTTGCGCTTCATGGAATATCAAGAAGCATTACTCTACCCCATATCATCCTCAATCAAATGGACAGGTCGAAGCCGTAAATAAAATTTTGAAGCACATCCTGAAGATTCGATTGGAAGAAAAGAAGGGCAACTGGGCTGATGAGTTGCCAGAAGTGTTGTGGACCTACAGGACATCCTACAGACACAAGTACCGGGGAGACACCATTCACTATGGCCTTCGGAGTTGAAGCAGTTATCCCGGTAGAAGTTCAGCATTGGATGTGGAGGATAGTCAGATAAAATGAAGAGACGAATGAGGATGACATGGCAGTAGAGAAAGACTTGATCGAAGAGACACGAACTTCGGCAGAATTAAGAAACTTTGTCTATAAACGATGAGCAGAAAAATACTACAATTCGCAAGTCAAAGATAGAAAATTCAGAGTTGGTGATTTGGTTATGAGGAAGATATTAGCAATCCCTTCAGGAGTGTTCGGTCCGAGATGGAAAGGTCCTTATAAGGTGACAAAGAGTTGGCCAAATAGGACATATGACTTGGAAGACATGCAAGGCAACCCTTCATCATATACTTGGAATGTTGCACACCTCAAGAAATTCTATCAGTAAAAAGTTGTAAAAATTTCTTTAGACCCTGCTAGCCCAACATGTATAGGGGCAAGCACGGTTAGTCTAAATAGAGTCAAGTTTGTAAAGTTACATTATATTAATAAAAAAGATGTTTCCTTTCAGAAATGTTTGTATGATCTTCTCATGTCAACAAGTTGATGAATCGAAGAATGTCTCAAGTTATAAGCTCAAAAGACTTACGAGTCAAAATTATTTTAAGGCAAGGTAGTGAGACTAACCCCACGAATATACTAATAAAAGGGAGTCCTTACCAATCAATAAGCCTACATCGAAAAGATAGAAAATCAAGAAAAGGTGTAAATTTGTAATTCCACAAAAGGAAAAGTAAGACGAATCAAATGAAACACCATAAACAAAATGAGCAATATTAACTTAGACATAAACATCAACAAAAGAAAAATATAAACAAACTCTATGGAAAGGAAGCTACATGTTCATTAATGATGAAGAAAGTTCTAAGTACATATAGGGCGCCTTCAAGGGCGAAGAAGCAAAAATCAAAAGCAGAAAGCAAAAAGAAGTCCCAACACCCTACTGCTCGCTACGCTGCTCGATCGCCTGCTCGCCTACATGCCCAACTTACTTGCCAGCCTGCTCGCCGGTACCAAAAGGAGAAAGACCGGGGAGGACTTCAAAAGGTGATAGACCTTCAGTGTCTATCATCGCATCGTCCTGGGCATCGATCTGCAGAGGTGGGTACTTCCCACCAACAATCCTTACACCGGGTGACACAGCGCTCAGGTCGACGCCCATCTCCTCGAGATCCCCAATGTCTACTACCAAACCATCCTTGGGGGGACGGTCAGTAAGGAAATCAGTAAACTCCTTCTTCAAAGCCTCCCAAGGGTCTTCATTCTCACCAACAGCATGGTGATAAGCACAGAGGTTCTCGGCGAAGGCATACACAAAACCAAAGTCCGAAGACTCGGCCCGAATATCGACAACGGCGGCGACAGTATAGCAATCAGCATGCTCGGCCTTGTGCTCGGCCAACTGAGTACGAGTAGCCTGGAGTTCCTTCTCTAACTCTACGACCTTTTCTCGAGCTACTCGACCCTCTAACTGTGCTCGCATGCCGGCCAGCTCGGCACGGAGACCATCAGCCTCAACCTTGGCCTTCTCGACCCTTGCAATTACCGATTACTCGGCGTCCAGTGAAGCCTTAGCCTTAGCCTCAAGAGTCGCGACCTTCTTCTTCACATCCTCTCTTTCCTTCCTCACAGTATCGTTGAGGACGTTGTAAGCCTTCTCCATGGTAAGGAATTGTTCCATGGTCCGCTGAGCCGTAACAAGAGCGCCGCTTGTGTGATGCATGATCATCCGAAGATTGTCCGTCGCTGATTGACGTTGAACATTGGCTTCTTGAGGCTGAGTCCAATGACGCACAACAGATTCGGTGGCTCTCCTAACTGGTCCTTGAAGCTCATTGAAAGACCTTGGGAGTCGTGCAAGAGCGAACTGATGTACCGCTTCACAACTGTTCGAGAAGCGAGTGGGATCATATCTATAAGACAATAAAAGAAATAAAAATCATGAAACCGTTAGAAAACTTCTTTAAGTATAAATAGTGGAGAGACTTGTAAGTTCTGAGTAGATGAAAGAGGTTACTTACGCAGCAGTCCGGGTTTGGTCCCAACCAAGGTGGGTAACATCTGTTAGTTGCCCAAGAGAGCGGATCGGGGCCGGAAAGGTGGAAGTTCTGGCAGATGTAGCAGCAATAGGATCTGAGCCCTCACCATGACCTGAACCACCCGATCCGGAGGTCCTCGTGGTCCTTGCCCTCTTCAATGCCTCCGCCTCATGATCGGTGCGAGAAACATCACTACGTAGCAAGCGGCGACTCCCACTAGGCGAAGTACTAGGAGCTTGCCTATCGTCAACTCGCTCAGGATAAGGAACTCGTGGAGGAGAGGCAGTCCGGGTGCTTGCCCCGGTCCTTGCCTGCGAGGCTTTCTGGGCGGCCAACACAACCGACGGAAGGTCTCTCTTAGTTCGTGCCATTCAAACTCTTTGGTTTAGAGCTTGGAAGGATAGGGGGATGGAAATGGTAACCTCCGGGACTACGAACATCAAAAGAAGCAGAAAAAAGTTAGAAAATCTCACAAAAGTAGACATAAAAGTACCAACTCAAGAGGGCCTACTAGCTGGGCGAGCAACTTGAGCTCGCAAGTGATGAGGAGTTGTGATCAACCCCGAAGCAATGCGGCAGCTAGGCTTGTTCAGGTACTCGAACGTCCTATCCCTCTTGTTCCGACGGTAGACGAGGATGCAAGTAAACTTGAATTCCTCAGATATGCTGGTCTTCTTCCAGTGTTGAGGAGACAAACCTGCAACAAAGAGTTCAAAATATTCGCTAATGTGCAAACAAATCCTAAGCTGCAACTCGCCAAACTCTGTGGGAGACATGATACGTCCACCAAGCCCTTCATTATTATCCAGAGCCCGTCAATCTCCACCAATAAAAAAGAACTGCTCTTTCCAGTCCTTCACCTTGTTCGGCAAACCTTCAAGGATCATCATGTCACCTCTCGCCTTGAGGTAGTAATAACCCTGACCTTCCTCGGAACACTTGCTGAGACAGATGGCAAAATTCACCTCATTGGGAGTCAAACGATCCTTATACTTCTCCAACGCAAACACCGTAAAGAGGGATAATAGGTATGTCCAGGTGTTGGGTGTAAGCTTTGTGATCGCCAAACCAGTAGCTTCTAGGAAATGACCGATAAGAGGATGTAGAGGCAACGTCACGCCCGCCAATAGGGTATGCACATTGATTGCTGTTAAACCCTCCGGGGGATAATCGGCCCGTTCATTCTTCTGAGGAGCATACATCGTCACGTCACAAGGAATGTGAAACTCTCTCCTAATATCGTCAAAGTTATTTTCATCAATAACACTCTCCACGTTGCTCGCCTTGAAGTTGGTTGACCCATGACAGTCCCGGTATTATCGAGGAGGAACGGGGAAGTCACCGGCGTATTGTTCGTAATACGCCCTCCAATCAAACTCGTGCTCGACACCCTCGGGAATAGACCTCTCCACCATATGGGGTTGTGGAAAGCCTACGGATTCAAGCCAATTGACGATTGAGCCTTCGTCCTTCTCACTACTGGAAGACACTTCAACAGGAGTCGGATCAACACCACATTGTCGAGCAACGTGTTGCTCGATTGCTTGCTCGTCAGCCTGCTCGCTCGACTGTTCGACCATCTCCTCTGAGGAGCGTGCAACACGGGCACACTCGGAACCTGAATCCTCCAAGTCTACTGATGAAAGGTCGATAATCGGACCTTCAACTTCAATCGACTATTTTTCCGGATTCGGATGAGACACAGTGCGGCTTGAAGATGATGACATTTTCGAAAAAAGGGGAGAAAAGAAGATTGGCCCTAGAAATGTGCTAACTATCAAATTAACGACTCCGCCGCCTAGATTCCGATCGAATATGTCCGAAGAAAATCCGGCGAACAACAACAGAAATAAAAAGAATAAGGGAGAAGGAGTATGATACCAAGAGAAATGAAAAGCAAAAACAAAGAGAGAGGAAGTACCTTCGATTGAATCTCTAAATCGCCACTCGGAACAAGAGGAAGATGATGAGATCAACGAAAAAACTCAAAGAGAAACCGGCCGTCGGAGATTGCAGAGGATGAAATGCGAAGAAGAAGACGAAAAACAAGGAAGGAATGCTATTTATACATTAGGAATAAAAGAAGGAAAAAGAAAAAATTATGGGGACTAAATTGTAAATTTTTTGAAAGTTTTAAATGGGCGCATCTTTTCGTGTGACTGATTGGAACATTTGACGAGGAGACGTCTCGCTTTCCAAAACGTTGTTGATAAGTCAGAGCGGGAGGACGAGCAAGGGGTCGAGCACCAAGGCCGAGCAGGGATCCGAGCATCATGTTGCTCGCCACACTGCTCGCCTAGTTGCTCGCCATTTCTTGGGAATAATTTACCCAAACTGCTCGCCTACTTGCTCGCACATCCAATTAAGCAATTGTGACTATGATTCCAGCATACCCTTTGATATAGAAGATTAAATCAAAACATATACTGAGGGGCAAATGTTGATAAAAGGAACTAAACCAATGGTTAAAGAACAATTAAGGTGTGAGCAAGCGAGAGGAGGTTAAGCCCAAGTTGCTCGCCACCTTGCTCACCGCCCTGCTCGCCGAAGAGGAGATGACGAGACAACAAGCCCATGAGGCCAAGCCCAAGTTGCTCGCCGCCCTGCTCGCCGAAGAGGAGATGGCGAGATAACAAGTCCATGAGGCCAAGCCCAAGTTGCTCGTCACCTTGCTCGCCGCCTTGCTCGTCCAATAATAGAGGACGAGGCAACAAGCCCACATGGCCAAACCAAGTTGCTCACTACCCTGCTCACCAACTTGCTCGCCCCTCTGCTCTCCCATTATATATCCACGATGGAAAGTATAGAAAGGCACAAGCAAATGTTGCTCGCCTGATTGCTCGACCCTCTGCCGCTCACTTGGCTGCACCCAGAATAGTGAACCTAAAGGTGTCAAAACCTAAAAGGAGGAGCATTAGTCGGTTAGGCTAGGGGTTAGTGGGTCAAGTTACTCAAATAGTGACAAGTGGAGGACACTTGTCACAATAAGAGACCAGGTGGCTTAGAAATGTGTCACCTCACCCATACAAGGGTATAAATAGGTGTAATACTCATTTTGTAAAGGATCTGATTTTCCTAATACAAGAACTCTCTTATAATATTTCTCTCTCTACATTTCCTCTCTAAAATTCACAATATTACTACTAATCATTCCTTAGATTATTGTTTGAGTGATCAATCGAAATTAATTAGTCACATATACTTCTAATTAGTAAGATTGCTCAACAGTCTCATTGGAAAGAAAAGCAGCAGTAGGTTATTTATAATCTTAGCTTGCATACAGCCTCACACATACGTGCACCACATATGACACACACAAGCATAGGATAGTTGGTTCACAAAATTAGTTAACATGATTAGTGGTTGAATTAGTCAAGATTTTGTTATTCTGGTTGAATTAGTCAAGAGTCAAGAGGTTCTCAATTTCTTCGTATCTTCATATTTTCTTAGTTCATATCTTAATCTTCATTCCAAATCTGCATCTATCTCAACTTCTATCTTCAATCAATTCATTCTAAATCATCATTTATATCCTTTAAATTAAATTTAATTAGTTAAATTTCATATTTATGATTTATTTCTTTTTTATTGTTATGGGTATTGATGAGTTGTTCTTGGGATATTGTGAATTGTTCTTAGGGTATTGTGAGTTGTTCTTGGGGTATTTACTTAGAATTATTTTTGTCTTGGGATATTGATGGGTTGTTCTTGGGGTATTGATGAGTTGTTCTTGGGATATTGTAAGTTGTTCTTGGGGTATTATTTAGATTTATTCTTGGGTATTGATGAGTTGTTCTTGGGGGTAATATTCAATTGTGCTTTGGATATTATAAATTGTTCTTTGAGTATTTCATTTATTATTTTTTTATTATACATTATTAAATTGTTTCATTAAATTAAATAAACTTTAAACTGATGAAAACACTATTAATATTTCTCCTTCTATGAACATAATCTTAATTTGATAACTAGTCCATAATATGCACTAAAATAATATTACTCAATAACTAAAATATAATACATCAGTAACAGTTAATTTATGCCCCAAGAGTAACAAAATCATACATAAATAACAAATAAAGAATACTCCAACATTATATTATTAATAACCGAAGAACAATTCTTAATACCCCAAGACAATTCTGATGAATAACTTAATAATACCCAAATATATATATCTATCTATATATATATATATATATATATATATATAAAGAATCATGGGAGAGGGGCAAAGGACAATTTGGAATTGAGAATTGAAACAAAGTGAGGCTGAAATTCTAGGAGGTCGGGCGCGACGAAAGGGAGAAGATTAATTGAAATTAAAATTCAATTTAGAGTGCATCATATGCACCCGGGTGCACAGGAGGATCACTCTCTCTCTCTCTCTATATATATATATATATTATAACTTATATATATATGTATATATGCTTTATATTTCTATGGAAATATTGTTAGGGGTGAACACTGTTTGGGAAAATTTGAAAAACTGAACCGAAATAGAAATTTTGTTCGATTAATATGGTATAAGGTTCGGTTTTGATTTTAGACTATTTATATTTTTGGTATTCAGTTCGGTTTTTATTTTTATGGCAAAAATAATAGGATTTATTTGCAATTATGGAGAAATTGAATGAAAAACAAAAACAAAAATAACACAGATTTGTTTACCCAATTCGTCTGTAAAATACTATGTCTAGGGGCACTACCAAGCCAGAAGATTTATTAATAATTTTCGTAATACGATTACAATGAATCATGTAGGTATTTATAAGAAGCCCAACCAAAACCTAAGGCCATTCAGTCGAAAAACTGCCTTACAAAAAAGGCCCAAAAAATTCATCGAGAAGTTGGGACGAGAAGCAGTCAATTAGGCTCCATAATCCAACAAAAAATACCATAATACCGAAAAGCAAACCGAAATATAATTATATACTTATAACTGTATATACTTATATATATTATATGATTTATAAATTATATATACTACTCCCTCTGTCCTACGATAATTTTCACACTTTCCTTATCTGGACGTCCCAACTCTTTTTTCACACCCCAAAAAAGAAAATAGTTCACACTCATAAAAGTCAATAAAGTATACTTTCTATATTTTATTATTTAACTTCACACTCACATATTTCGCTTTTTATTAATATGCGTACAACCCAATCTATGAAAAAAATGTTGGGACGGAGGGAGTATACATATTGATATATGTCTATATATATTGGCATATACATAATATTATATATTTTTTATTCTAATAATTAAATATGTCATATATAACATTATATATTTTCTTTACAAATATTTTGGTTATTTCAGTATAAAATAGAAATCGAGCTGAAATTTTTTGTTTCAATTTTTTTAATTTTTAATAAATATTGTTCGGTTTTGATTTCTTAAAATGATTAATTCGGTTAGTTTAGTTTTGACTATTCGGTTCTGTTCAGTAACCAAATCGAGTCACGCTCACCCCTAAATATTGTGAACCAATTTATAAATATAGTCATTTATTTGAACCAATATGCAAAATGTCAT
The DNA here is from genome assembly GCA_026898435.1 of Prunella vulgaris. Lineage (NCBI taxonomy): Eukaryota > Viridiplantae > Streptophyta > Magnoliopsida > Lamiales > Lamiaceae > Prunella > Prunella vulgaris. Next base: position 1,088,194 of record JAPKLY010000117.1, read on the forward strand.
ATTCATTTATTTTCAAATGAAAATCTTGAGACAAAAACTTGTGTGATATATTTCATGACATGAAACTAGCAACAAAAATAATGGTGATAAGTTTATAGTAATATGTGACAATATTTTTTTTTAAAAATGATAGTAATTTTTAACAAAAATATTAACAAATAGTATCTCAATTTTAATTTTAGTCACCAAAATTTATTTATCATCAAAATTAAGACAAAATTTATATAGAAATTTCTATCGTAGAACTATCCATTGAGACATTTGCGGGTCTGTACCGGGTCAGATCTTTGCCGGATAGAACTATCAATATTTTTAAAATTCATGCAAGCTGCAAAGTCCAGGTTTTCGCTCCCAGTTTATGTTACTATATAGCCATATATGGATTACTATCAGAGTAAATGTTATTTTTGCATAAATAAATATTTTTTCATACAATATAAGAGCAAAATGTATGTTATTATAAGAAAAAAATATTAGGTTTTCATTAATATCATATATTTAGAAATAATTATTTTTCTTATAATAACACATATAGAATAGGACTAATTGCAAAATATAATCACTTTTAATGCACTATTTGTCAAGAGGAACATAAAAAATTCCAACTTACAAGAAGGGTCAAAAAGTGGGTCCCACTCCACTAATTTTTGCAGCAGTGCTGAATTTTTTCTTTTCTTTTTTCAAATTTTAAATTTGAATTATATTATTTTACTTTTTTATTTTTTTCATTTACCTTTTTGTTTATTTTTTTACAGAGTTCTATTTTTTTTATATCTTTATCCAGTATTACACATATATTCAATTTTGTATTATACACATACACATTTTTTTGATTCTGCATATATGTGATTTTTTTCTGCATATTTCTCGGGTGCTTTTGCATATATATAAAAATTTTCTGCATATCATCAATTCGATTTGCATATACGTGAAACTTTTTTGCATATATATAAATTTTGGATGAAAGAGAGTAGTCTAACATTGAAAGCTTGAAGATCTGAAAGTCTGTTACATAAATGGCAACATCAAACCCAGAAAAAAAAAAAGATGCATATCAAGATCCTAACCAAAAATCATCATTTCACTAAAAAAAATACAGAACAAAGCATAATCCCTAATAAAAAATCAAACAAGAAATTTAACAAAAATCATCTATAAAATAAAAAAATTCAAAAATTATAAACCATGAATCCAAAAACCAAAAATCAAACCCCCTTTTGTCGGTGAATGAAGGGTGGCTAGGAAAACCTTTATGTCGATCGAATTCGTAAGGAGGAAGAAAGATCTCACGGTAGAAGGCGATGGCGATTGAAATCTGGTGGCTAAAGGTGGCGGATGATTCTAGTGTGGTGGCGGTTGAAATCTGTTGGTTATCACCATTGCACATGTGTGATGGATGGAGCCTTCCTTGCAACAGCGGCAGCCATGACGTCTTCCTCGCGGCGGCAGATCGATGGTTCCTCTCATAAATCGATGGCAATAAGGGCGGTCTCCCATAGATCGACAGCGGGGTGGCGGCCATGGGTTCAGATCGCGACGGTGGGAAGCATGGTGGGCGTCATAATGGTTGAAAGAGAGAGGCCAAGTGAAGTAGAGAGAGAAAGTGGTGGTGGGTGTGTTTCCAGAATTAATAGTGGGAAGTGTGAGGTGGGGTGGGGTCTGTGTTAATGGGAGTATTGGGGGTTTCAGAATTGATTGATGGGAGGGTAGGTGGAGGGTGGAGTCTCATTTTGACGCTCTTTGTAACATGAGACTTTTTGCACCCTATTTTGCAATTAGATAATTATATTTGACCCTATATATAATTAAGTCTATAAAATAATAAAAAGTGTAGTACTAGATGAATCATTATACCTAGTGTTTAAAGGATGATGATTAAATTAAGAAATAAATATTTATTTTTAACAAAAACACATTTTAACCTACAGTAACACATGTTTACCCATATAGTAACACAAACTGGAGAGCAAATATGTGTTACTATTAGAGCAAATGCGTTAAAATCTTATAAAATATTGTTATTTTACATATATTCATTTGTTTTTATAGAATAAATAACTTTTTACATAATATAAGAGCAAAACATGTATTACTAAATGAACAAATATTGTTTTTTCACAAATATTTATTATTTTTATAGAAATAATTATTTTTTTCATATAATAACACATAAAAAATAATAAAAAGTGTGTTATAATATACCTAGATTTAATGTGATGATGAATAAATTATGAAATACATATTTATTCTCTTAAAAATATATTTTTTCCTTACAGTAACACACATTTGCCATATGGTAACAAAATTGGGGAGCAAATGTGTGTTACTGTACATATAAATATTTATTTGTCCTTAGAAAAATAAATATTTTACTTATATAACATATATAAGGTATTAAAAGATGTATTATTATATTAACTATCAACATAAATCAACAAAAAATTTTTAAGTAACACATATTTATTCTTGCAAACATACATATTTTACTTATAGTTATTTAAAAAGTACAAAAAATTATTTTTTCACGAATTACTAACACATATTTTGTCTTTTCATTAACACATATTTTTGTCTATATAGTAACATATCTGAGAATAAATTTTTAAATTTATATCATAATATTATTTGACTTTTTTTTAAGTCAGCACACCAATTAAAAAGAAAAAAGAGCTAACAACTTGAAGCTGTTGGCAGCAAGGAATATATGCCCATCCTCAGGATTCGCAAGTTTTGTATATCACCCGTTATCTTTTAAAAAAAATTAAGGTAGAATAATATGCAATACTTGCTCCAAAATAATTACTAAATTACATGTTTCAAATTATTTTTTAGTTAATTGACTGAATAATTATATATGGTGATAAATGTTATCTTTTAAATTAATTCTCTCTCCTCTTTGCCTCCATGGCAAAATAAAAACATGCGGTACAGCCTTCCAGTAAGGCTACCCCTTCAGTCTCGCCATCCACTCCACTGGCAAGCCAAACGCGGCACCACACGATTTAAATGTCTCGTTCGTGGAGGTCACGCTCTCTCCCAATGTCGCTCCAGCGGGAGAGAAAACTCTGACCGCGCCTGAGCGATTTGAGGGAGAAAGTAGGCCGGTGCATTTGGAGGAGTTCAAGTTTACTGAGAAAGTGAATGCGACAATAACAGAGCTACGGTAGAAGTACAAGGCTATGAGGGTGGCACAGGGGCTCACTAAGATGGTCTAGAAAAGGAAATACAATACCTAGAAACAGGAGCAAAAACTCAAGAAAAGCGAGTGGCGAGGGACTGGAGTCTCGTTCGAAGTCGGTGTTTAGCTGCCTTGGTGAGGACCTTTTCGAGAGATCTTCATCTTGTCCTGCTAACAGAGAGATCTTGAGAATTATGTCTCGGCACGCATAAGCTTTAATAGCACTCAAAGCTCTCTTCTAAGGCGAGATCCCCCGAGGGTTTCGACCCTCTATCGATCGGGGCCAGGTGTTCCCCCTACAGATCATGCGGGGATCAGTCCCCTGAACACATGGATATTTCAGCTGCGGAAGGCACCCAACAGTTGCTCATCCTAGCTCTCTAGAAATGCCTCGACGAGATGTAGGGCAAGATAGACCTAAAAGGGGGATACCCCAAAAGGCTTGGCTCTAATAATGAGCCTTTATCAATCACGTTGGAGTGCGCACCGATGCAAACTAAAATCACTCCTCTTTACGAGGGGAAGATAGATCTGGAGACCCATCTGTCAAAATATCACATCTGCATGATGGGACGGGGAACCTCTATTGCGATGAAGTATCGCCAGTTTTCGCTTACTCTGGGCGAGGTTACTGGCAAGTGGTACACCAACCTTACTTCAAGATCGATCTCGAGCTTCACCGATCCCGTGGAGAAATTTGTCTCCTATTTCGATGCAAAAATCAACAAGCCAGAGAGTCCGCATCGCCTCATGAGGGTGAGGCAAACGAAAGAAGAGACAAACGACAGTATGTTGACCGAATCGAGGAGGTTATCCTTAGTGGGGAACCGATCAGTGACGAGCTTGCCCTACACTCTATTCTCAGGGACTTCTGGAGAGACTCGCCGATGTTCTGATCTATCCCCAAGGATCTCATGGCCACCTACACTGAGTTCAGGCACCGAGCTGGCGAGCTCATTAACCGCCATAAGTTGCTCGCCCAAGGACTAGGCGATGTCAAAGAGGAGGCACCCCATCAAAGGTCTCATCATCCGCTTCCAAGAAGAAGAAGGAGAACGGAGGTGGACAGGTGAGGATGTCGAGCATCTTAAAATATTTTGACAATGATACCGATATAAATGTCATTGCCGAGAAGCTCAACCAGTTTCCGATATTTATCTTTAACGCCATAAAGGAAAAAAAAACATGCTCGAGTTCCCCCACCCTATGCGCTAGATGCCGCGCCGCCCTAACAATAAGCGTTTCTTCGCCTATCATGACAGCACATACCACAATATGAGCCGTTGCCATGATCTTTTAAAACAACTCTGGAAGCTATATGGGCGCCTTGACGAGTATGTAAAAAGGGCGGCATTTAGAGATTCCCGAAACAGCCAAGAACCCTCTCGGATGGAATAAGTTGACAGAGGTCACCCGCACCAGAATCCAAATATTGCTCAGTTGAACGACAATGACAACGACCTGCTCGATGATACCTCCCTTCTTTGAACAGGGGCCAAGTAACATGCTCCGAGCAGGAGAAGCCCTGGGGGTTTTGACCCCAGTTGTCAAGACTTCTAGCCGAAAGAAGAAGGCGAAGTTACGAGCCCTCGATCAGATCAACCTAGTCGACATCCCTGAGACAACCATTAGGAAAGGTGCAGTTATCACCTTTTCCAAGGATGATCGTGAGGGTATCATTTACCCCAAGAACGATGCTCTGGTCATCTCGACCAGGATACTCGTGATGCAGGTCAACAGGGTGCTCGTTGATAATGGTTGCTTTTGCAATATCATTTTCAAGTCCGCTCTCGACCAGATGGGAAACCTCACCGTGTATGTCAAGCCATGTAATACCATCCTCAAGGGCTTCAGGGACACTTCTATTACTCCATACGAAAGGATCAAGCTCTCTGTCGAGCTCGTCTGCTGCAAAAACGATAGGGTTAGGATTACTAGACCTATAGTGTTTGTCATTGTAGACCAGCCAAACCTATACAATGGCTTTCTAGGTCGTCCTTTCCTTGAATTTTTCGAAGCAGTTGCTTCTTTCTTGTACTTTTATTATATCAAATTCCCCACGGTTGATGGGGTGGTTGACACTATTAAAGGCAACCAGAAAATAACGAAGAAGTATTTGAACTACTCTAGCGTCCCATTAAATACTGTGTTCTCCACTCTATACTTATTCATACTCAACATCGATGAGAAAAATCCCATGGAGATAGACCCCGAGCATGTTTACCCCAATCAAGTTAACATGCTCCGAGCAGGAGGAGCCTTAGGGGGTCTGACCCTAGTTGTGAAGACCTCCAACTGAAAGACGAAGGCAGAGTTACGAGCTCTCGATCAGATCAACCTGGTCGACATCCCAGAGTCAACCATAAAAAAAGGTGTAGTTATCACCTTTTCCAACGATGATCATGAGGACATCCTTTGCCCCAAAAATAATGCTCTGGTCATCTCGACTAGGATACTAGAGATGCATGTCAACAGGGTGCTCGTTAACAACAGTTACTTTTGCAACATCATTTTCAAATCCACCCTCGACTAGATGGTAAACTTCACAGCATACGTTAAGTCGTACAATACTGTCCTCAAGGGCTTCGGGGACACTTCTGTCACTTTATTTAGAAGGATCAAGGTGCTTAGCATGTGGTTCGATGGAGGAGGCTGCGGAATATTTTTTCATCAGATGTCCGGTAGTGGTGAATTTATGGAAGAATTGTTTAAACTGGTTCAAAACACCTACCGCTTTACCGGGTAAGATAATTGATCACTTTCTCTTCTTTTCGGGTCTTTTAGGTTGGAAAAAAGGAAATAAAATGGGTGTAGCACAGTGGGAATGCTTGGTGTGGGTGCTATGGAAGGAGAGAAATAAGTGCTATTTTGAGGGTGGAACGTTTGAAGTGGCAAAGTTGTTGGAGGAAACTAAAGGGAGAGTTTGGAGTTGGCTCTTGGCGAGAAATTTTATTTTGTATAATTCTTCCCTAAATGATTGGCATGAAAATCCTAGACTTGTACTAGGCTGATGTTTTTCTCTGTGTGTATTTGCCTATTCCGTCTAAGAATTGTAGGCATATCTTATGCCATTATACACTTTTGAAAGGAATAAATTTATTTTGCCCGATCAAAAAAAAAAAAGGATCAAGCTCTCTGTTGAGCTTGTCTGCTGCAAAGACGATAGGGTCAGGATTACTAGACCTATAGAGTTTGTCATTGTAGATCAGCCAAACTTATACAATGGCTTTCTAGGTCGTCCTTTCCTTGAGTCTTTCAAAGCAGTTGCTTCTTCCTACTTATATTGTATCAAATTCCCCACAGTTCATGGGGTGGTCGGCACTATAAAAGACAACCAGAAATGGCAAAGAAGTGTTTGAACTACTCTTGCATCCCATTAAATGTTGTGTTCTCCACTCTATACTCATTCATACTCAACAACGACGAGCAAACTCCCATGGAGATAAAATCCGAGCATATTTAGCCTGATGGCTAAACACCAATGGAGGTCGACGATGCTTAAGATCAAGGAGAAATCCCAGAATGCTCGCTAGAAGTGGATATGATAGAGGACTTACCCTCGATCTTGATCCTCGGGGAGAGATCAAAGACCCTTGAGGGGAGAAGAGATCTGCCCCGACTGACGAACTCAAACGCATCACCATTGACCTAGCTCACCCCGAACTCGAAGTCCTAATTGGATCTCGCATCCCCATGGACATGAGGGGTGAGGTCTTAGAGTTCCTTAAGAGCAACATCGACATATTCACTTGGTTCGGAACTGATTTGAAACACACCTGCCACAAGCTGAAGATCGATCCTAGAAAGAAGCCCGTTTCCAAAAAAACACAAGTTTGGGCCCAAAAAGTATGCCGTCCTGGCCAAAGAGCTAAAGAAACTCCTCGACAACAGGCTTATCGAGCAGGCCAGGGAAGAGCCATAGTGGATTTCAAATGCAGTTCTCGTCAAAAGGTGAATGACACTTGAAGACTATGTGAGTTCACAGATTTGAATAATGATTACCCAAAAGATCATTTTCCCATACTCCAAATCGACCATTTTGTCTACAACACAGTCGGACACAAAATAATGTCCTTCATAGACACTTTCACAAGTTATCATCAAATATCTATGGCCGAAGAAGATATCAAACACACTACTTTCCCCATCGAGAATGATATGTTCATCTAGAATGTATGTCTTTCGGTCTGAAGAATGCAGGCGCCACCTACTAGAGGTTGGTCAATAAAATGTTCTCTGACTAGATCGGCAAGACAATGGAAGTCTACATCGACGATATCATCATCAAAAGCGCGAGGAATGAGGACCATCTCTGGGATTTGGTCGAGACCTTTTCGATCTTAAGGAGCTACAATATGAAGTTCAACCCAAAGAAATGTCAGTTTGGGGTTTAATCTGGAAAATTCCTCGGACACATCATCAGTCAGCGAGGAATTGAGGCCAATCCAGATAAGATCAAAGCTATCCTCGACCTTGCTGATCTGATGACCATAAGGCAGGAACAACGCCTTACTGGCTGACTTGCTTCGCTGAACAAGTTCATATCTCAACTTGGAGATAAGAGCAGATCATTTTTCAAAGAATAAATTTTCCTAGAACAAGGAGAGTCGGATTATTTTTCAAAAGCTGAAGAAGTTCCTCGCTAATCCTCATATCCTCTCCAAGCCGATTCCAGGAGAAAAGCTATTTTTGTACCTGGCCGCTTCAGACTCAGTCCTGAGTGTCATGCTCATCTGAGCGGAGGGGCATCAACATCTGCCATCTATTTCATGAGTAAAGTCCTTCACAATGCCGAGCTGAGGTATACGCCGCTGGAAAAGTTGGCATATGCACTCGTAATGAGCATCCGGAAGTTAGACCCTACTTTTTTTTTCACCAAGTTGAGGTCCTGACGACTCTCACGCTCAAACATCTGCTGCATCATCCAGACACAAATGAACGACTCTTAAAATGGTCACTAAAGATTGTGCAATACAGAGCTACTTATGCTCCTTGGGGAGCGATCAAAGGCCAAGCTTTGGCAGACTTTGTGGTTGAACTTACCTTTCCCACCAACCCGACAAAGGTTAACTACTTCCCATGGAAGCTCTTTGTTGATGGCTCTTCCACGAGTACCCGAGCAGGTCCTAGAATAGTCCTCGTTGGCCCTGAGGGCCAATGCTTCACCAATGCGATATGTTTTGACTTCCTCGCAACCAATAATGAAGATGAGTTTGACACCCTAGTCGGTGGACTCAAGCTCGCTATGTCGTTCGAGGTCAGATGGTAGCATATTTTATGGATTCACTTCTAGTGGTTAACCAAATAAGGGGCGAGTACGAGGCTTGAGTCAAACAAATGGTGATATACCAGGATCTGGTCGTCAACCTAAACATTTAAGTACGTTTTCATCAAGCAAGTACCGTGTGAACTAAATGGCGTGTCATGGTTAGAGAGTGGGCATCGAGCCGTGTGAACAACGGTGTGGTGGAGGCATGATTCTGTGGATCTTCAAATCGGTGCGGTGGAGTCTTGTTACAAAGACAGTTGCACGATGTATGGGAGTGATGACATGATGGATTTCTGGTGAGGAGATAAGGCAGCGTAACTGGTGGAGTCGATCGGCTTCAATCGCAGTGACAGTGATGCTGGGCATTGACGGCGAAAATGGTCTCGGAGTAGAGGAGTCCAATCTCCGACGTGGGCTGTGAGGCTGTTGCGGAGGTAAGCGTCGACGTGAGAAGACGGTGATGTATCGACTGCCGACGATGCAAATGAACAAACAGAGAGGGACACCGGTAGGCGGTGCTGCTCCGTCTGGGTTGGATCTGGCGTTGCAATTTTTTATTTATTTAATCACTCTGTTGGGATCTCTCTGTCTGATGGCTTTCCTCACAAAGTATCTATTGATGGAGGAAATTTTTCCTCACCATCATTTTTCCTGCAACACCCCCACAATCACCGCCCTCTACAATCGGGTTTCTTCAAGGTTACGCCATTGTTTCTCAATAAATTTCTTCAATTTTTTCAGATCTTCAAATGAACTTTCAAAATTGAAGGTTCGAACCCTCGTTCTAGCGCCAAATTGTTGACAACCTTTACTAAGCATATGTATTATGTGGCTAATAACGATGAGGTTATCAAACAATAACTGAAATATAAAGTGGTCGATAAGCAAGTATGACGTTTATTAGTGTGTAGTAATATAAGCAGCACATTGTTAGGAAAATAATTTTGGAATCCTTTATTCGAATGAATATCGTTACATTATATAGGAATTACAAGCACGAGGTAGCACCTGCCTGCTTCATAATAAGCTGCTGGCCAGCAACCTGCTTCACTATAAGCTACTGACTTGTCACCAGCCTGCTTCACTATTAACTGATGACTCGTCACAACTTTCTTCGATCTCGTTCTTTCTTCGTGCTCCATCAGCTCCTTTGGACACAGTAACCCGGACTTGGTTAATTACTCCTTTAAGCTTGCAGGTTAATTTATTGTATCAAGATTGGTGTTATGCAATTTCTTGTTTTAATTATTCCGGTAATATCATTCTAGTAATTCATTTATTTTTGTTGTCTTCAATAATGCCAATTGTTTCAGTAATTTTTGTTCACCCATTAGCCATGAGTTATGGACCTATCATGATCATTTCTCTTGCATTTCTTTAGTCTAGGCATTCTACTGAGAGAGTCTTTCAGGTGGATAATGAGCCACTTAAGGTTTTAATTCATGTTAAATAATATTTGAGTCTTAATCACAATATATGAGAATTGAGTGAGAAGGATAATGGTTTCTAGGATAATTGGTTGTTGCATAGAGGACATTGAGAGATCCTTGCTACACAGAACAGAACATATGAGGAATTGGGTTTAAATGAGAGTTTATATTTGATTGGGTAGAAATATTTAGCTCACTCCACATATAGTCTTACTACGAACTATTAGGGAATTGACTGCGAATGACACATAATGGAATTCACCTGAAGCATAACATAATCCCTGCACACGAGAGTGTTAGATTAGGTTCTTATTTGTGCATTTTAATTCATTTTAATTTCTGCATATTCAAGTAGTGATTAGTCAAAAACCCTGCTTTGCAAATTTCATTCTTGTTTATTTTTATTCCAAAAACTCACAAAATATTGAAATTATAATTATCTTAATTGCTTTCTTTGGGTTTGATATTTTATAGCTTGGTCTAGTTTTATACTACACGATCCCATACACTTGTAGGAAAGTGCATTTGTGAGCAAACACAAATATATAGTCAACAACCATCTCCTTCTATCGCGGCTTCAGATAAATATCGCCGCGTTTGGCATCTGGTAGAGCTTGTACCACCCGAACACGACCAACGTATAGGTGATGTAGAGCCAAGAATTGTAGGGGAGTTTTATAGGGTAGAAGTTACAGGCCTGGAGCAAGTAAGTGATGGTCAGGTGCAAGGAAACCTCAACCCAACCTCCATTATATCATACGAAACCGCAACCATCCCCTCTAGAGGTTGATTAGCACGCTCGCCCTCGATCGACGTGTGCAAATGCACGTCGCTAGAACTTTCCATCTCAGCCTCCACCAATCCAACTCTTGCCTCGATAATAATGCTCTTTAAATCGTCTCAGCACCAGCGAGTCTTACTGGCAATTCGGATGACCCTCCGGTAGCGAGCAGGTTGGGCCTAATGATGCTAACCAGATAGTCATCATGCGAAAATTGTGAGGCTGGTCCGGTGGCCTGATCATAAAACCTACTCCAGCAAAGCCAGGAATGAGCCACTTCATTATCCTAACGTTGGAGCCTCGCTCTCTACTCCTCTGCGGCGCGGTGGATCTCCTCCTCAGGGACGCTTCCGGCCCCTATGATTTTCATTTCCCTAAAGAAGCCGACAACCTCGGCGTCCTCTTTCTCCTCCACAAGCCCTAATGGTACGCTTTCATTCTCCTCTGAGTCGCTCCCACCGACCTCCCTGCCGAAGGTGGGGTCAACATCGGTGTCCTAGACAAAAGGTACCTTTCGGCCACCAGAGTGGGGGCTTCGTAGTCGTCTTCATGGTCCCGTAGACTCCTTAAATGGGATACTCCCACATTCTGGGATGATTAGGTGCCGACGGAGCCTTTGATGTGGTTCATAATGTGAAAGGGAGAGATAAGAAACTGAAAAGAAGAAAGCTTACCCTATGGAGATGCAAAGTTAGTCAGAACTACGACCAGAAAATTGGGACTCTTGTAGAGCTGAAGCGATTCTCTCTCTAAGGTTTTCTTCTCCTAAGTTTGGGGTAATAAATGAAAAGAAGATAAGGCATTCCGGGATTTTATATGAGGCAAGCTACGGTTACGAGATGATGGGGTGACACACGCGGCTCTTCAACTCCCTAATGTGCGTCTCCACTTCCTTAGGAAAGCTCAAACCGTCCTCGAGATCCCGCCTTTTCCATATTTCGAAGTTCAAAATATGGACAACTGTAGACAAGGTAACTTACGCAATGACAGAACAAGTGCCACGCGTCACCACGTAAGGCATTCGCGATAGGACATGACAATGGTAGAATCGGGACACATGATCTTCGGTACGATAGGTAATGAGTGCCTACCAAAGCTATAAAATCATTTTTCCGATTATACCCCTTCACGTTGTTTTCTCACTTTTTGAGCCCTCTCATTGGGCCGAGCTCTAGAATCCGTCTCTATAGATCCAGCTTGGTCCCTGAGGAACTCGAGCACCAACCTGGGGAGGCAATTGTTGTGGCCAAATATGACCATCGAGCGGCCCCAAGGCTGATGTTAAATGGCCCATGATTAGTTGAGTTTCCATGATTGGGTGTCCAAAGACGATATATCGAGCATCTTCAATGCTCGAACGAACATGTTCGATGTCATTTCAAGCAGGACCTTAGAGCTATATTAAGTCCCAGTACATGCTGAGAATCTGAGAAGAACTCTAATGGTAAACACGATCAGCAAATGGGCGACCTAACACGGTTAAGCAATCAACATTCTCCTCGCGAGGAACGAGCAGAGAAGCCCAAGCATGTACCACTCTAGGCAAGAGTGATTAACTTGCGAGCACCTGGTGGTCCGAACAAAGGGCAACCACAAAAATCTCGAAAGAGAATCAAATCAGCCTATGCGCGCCCTATGAGCCTGGTAGAAGTACGATTCTGTTAAGAGAATCAACCGACGTGGCGCTCTCCCATTGGCTCAGTATAGGGGACAACAGCTGAATGGAACGTCCGCCTTGTGGAGCACGATCCAAGGCTACCAATAGCCCAGGAGACCACATACTCATGGCCAAAACATGCCACGTTGTCCCCCCAGAATGTATAAATACCAACTCCTTAGAGATGAATAAGGGGTTCTTCCATATAGTATCATATAGCAATATAGATACACATATACTTACACGCAAAGACGCACATTCCCTCATGGAATACAGTCTTGACCACCATTGTACTCTGTAACAGTTTCTTTAGTTTTATAATTATAGCTCTCTTTTAAAGTTATAGACCTTGCAATATAAGGCTAGACAAATCTCGGTGTCTTTATCCTTGCTTTCAATGTTCATCCTGCTGGAATATTTGTTGCATGTTCAATAACATCTCCATAGTTGTTACGGGACCAACACAAATACTCCCTTCGTCCCAGTATAAGTTGTTCATTATTTTTAGGCACACAGATTAAGGTAAAAGTGAAAAAGTACAAATGATGTGATGGAAGTGAAAAAGTATAAGTGATGTGATGGAAAAAAGTTAAAAAGTAATGAAAATAGTGTAAAAAGTATTAAAAATAATAATAAAGAAGTGAATAGTAATTTTCAAAAAAAATAAAAAAGCAAATGAGCAACACATATATAGTGGAACGGACGAAAATGACAATATGAGCAATTTATAGTGGGATAGAGGGAGTATATGATTTCGTCAATATCATAAGTAAATAATCTCTTAAAAACTTACAAAGAAATACTGAATAATTTAGTAAAATGTGAATTTATTATATTTTCCTTTATATTAAAATATAAATTAAAATGAATTTTATATTTTACTTTTTACACGACATCCAAAGTCATGGTGTGGTGTTACTGAACTAAAACGAAAAATTATGTTGGGAAACCATTTTTTTTATTGGGTTGACTAAGAATTTTTTTTTATTTTGCTTATATAATTTTGTTCATGATAAACATTCAACGTATTTAGTTCTATTATATTTAATAACTAGATTCAATTTTTTAATCTTTAATATAAGCATTTTTCTATGTAAATAAATTTGAGTAAGTCTCTTGTGCACCAGTTACACCGTGTAACTCAAATATATTTTTAAAAAGTTATACCATTTATTACTGAAATGTTACACAAATTATTACTGAAAAGTTACACTATGAAATATACACTTTTCAGTAATAACATGTGTAACTTTTCAGTAGTATTTTGTGTAACTTTTAAAAAATGAACTTGAGTTGCACAGTCTGAATGATGCATATAAAACTAATCCAATAAATTTATATTTGTTGAATTTAAAAGATCTTCATTAATTGATAAATTATTAATTTTAATTAATTAATATATCTTTAAATTAATAGAATTTAATATCCACGTGATATTAATTTAGAATAGCAACTTTATTGTGCATCATGTGAATTGTATAATTTAAATTTATTTTTAACTATTCATTTCTATTTATACTGAGAAGTATTTTAATTTTTACTGGAAAGTTTGAGTTAGTTATAATTTAACAATTTAAAATTTTTAGTAAAAATAAAATAACTATTAAAATTTATAATTAAATTGCAATATATATATATATATATATATATTTATTTGGTGCATATAAGATTATTAATGCGCCTTAATTTAACGTGACAATAAAAAAAAATTCTTTTCTGATTTAACCCATTGAATTGAGTGCACTCCCTAATCCGAGGAACTCATTATAAGATAGATTCTTATTGGTTTACTAATTGTGTTCACGTGGGTTTAGCCAATAGGATTCCGTCGTTGCAGCACTTGGTTGGTAACAATATTAAGCAACCTTTTGGAACGTGCATCGAGGTGAAGTTTACGATGGGTGTGCAGTATATAATATATATTTTGTTATGGTATATGATTCAATACAATTTAAATTCTTATGAATTTATTCAGGTTTAGAGATACTGTTAAGAACAGTATAACACAGGAATATGATATTCCTGAGAATTTAGATCTATTAAACAGATGGACTATTCCAAAAATTGAACCTAAAATGGTTTATAAATTAGGAACTTTTGAAAAGTTAGGTTTTAAACAAATTGTTAAAACCACTGAATCTTCTATTCCTCTTCATGAAGAAGAAATGGTTATAAAATTGCTTAGCAAAAATGATATTTTACCTTTTAAAAGAACACATAAATTCCTTCATATTGGATGTGTTCAAGTGGCTTTTAGGCCTCTTACTTTAAAAGGATTACCAGAAAGTTTTCTTGCTACCCTTAGGGATGGCAGAAACCTTAACTGGAAACAATCTCTTATGGGAATAATCCAGTCTAGTCTGGCTTTAGGACCCGTTTATTTTGACGCTTATCCTAACCTATCGCTTTCTTTATCTGACAGCAATATTCTTGATTCTTTAACATTAAATGTTAAAACTCATGGTTATAATTATATACCTGGTACTGAGGTCATGTGTATATGTTACCGTATCTATTATAAACCTCTGTTTACCTTAAATCCTATGTGCAAAAAATTTGAAAATGACAAAAATGAGACTATCCTCATTGAAACCAATTTTGGAAAATCCAATATTAGTACTAGAAGGTCCATTAAATGGGAAGAAATTACTTTCCCAGATAATTGGATAATTGAACAATCTGTTCCTAATATTCCTTTGATTGATAATAATTTTCAACATATTACGCAAAGTAATAATGGAACAATTAGTATTGGTTTTCAAAATAATCAAAGAAGGCAATCTTCTTTTCATTCTAGATCTATGTCTAGCCACTCTTTATTCTCCCCTCTTGATTATGAGGTTAATTTACCTTCAGATTCTAGGGTTTCTACTTCTTCTTATAAAGAAGATACGTTTAATGACTTCAATAATGAAAGAATTATTGTTAATAAAAACAATATTGTCCACAATGATGGTATTAACCCCGAAACAATTTCGGATTGCAATTTTAAGATATAATTTTATGGATTTTACACCTATTTTAGACTTCTCGAAAGGCTCTCTGCCTAGAGCTCAAATTAATAAAGAGTTCTACGATCCCAAATGGGAAAAATTTCGAACTTGGTATTTTAGTTCTTTTTCAAGAGAAGAATTAGATTATTTTGTTAACAGTTTTTATAAATTCTGTAAACAACATAATGAAATTACTTATTATGTTCCTTGGTTTATCAAAACCTTTTATATAAATCATATTTCTGTTATCGAACGAGATTATAAGATCGTCTCGGGAGAAACACAAAAATCTGTTCACCCTCCCCATGTTCCTTTTCAAATTGAAAAAGGAGGTAGGATTTTTAATTTCCTCCCATTTACCACGATTCTTGATAAAGATGTTTTACAAATTACTGTAAAACATATTAATCAAATGATTGAACAAAATAATTTTTTGTAATCTTTATCTCTCTATTTTAGGAGAAGAAATTATTTCTTTACATAGTAAGATTGATAAAATTATTTTGCAGACTGAAATACAGACTAAGTCTGATGTTTTAAAAGAAAATGATAATAAAAATTTTATAATTAAAACTGCTTCTTCTATACAATCTCCTATTGAAATAAAAGATTTCAATATTGAAGCTTCTGTTTCAGATTTTGAAAAAATCATAAGTCATAAGTTTGAAAAACTTAATATTTCTACTCTTGATAATGACTTTGAAAAAGATTCTATTGAATCCAGTAGAACTGAAAGTTTAAATAAAATTAAATGGGCTGACAAGCCAAATTTGTCCAAATACTATTATAAGAGACCAACTCCTATGGATGTTCTCCATGAGGAACAAGAAAACTATTTTACTACCTCTTATTCGGGGAAAAGTATTTATGAATGGAACATTGATGGCGGTGCTGATAAGCATATTTTTACTCAATGCCATCGTATGCTTATGTATAGCTCTGCCTGTAGCATTAGTGGTAATAATGATATTCAAACCGCTCAGGCTATCACCGTAGGTTTTACGGGCCAATTGAAAGGTTGGTGGGACAATTATCTAAGTTCTTTAAACAAACAGGAAATATTTTCTTCTGTTAAGATCGAAAATGGTGAGACTAAATCTAATGCTGTTTATTCTCTAGTTCTTACTATTTTAGAACATTTTACTGGTAGATTTACCAATAAGTCTGAAAATACAAAAACTCTTCTTTTAAAAATGAAGTGTAAAACCCTTACTGATTTCAGATGGTACAAAGATACTTTTTTATCTCGTATCTATGATATTCCTGATTGTAACCAGGATATCTGGAAAAACAAATTTGTTGATGGTCTTCCTTACTTATTTGCTGAAAGAATTAAAAAAGTTCTTCGAAAAGACTCTGACTCTATTTCTTATGAGTCTTACACTTTTGGTCAAATCATAAGTATTTGTGTACAAGAAGGATTAAATCTTTGTAATGAAATCAAATTACGAAATCAAATCAAAAAAGATAATCTTTTAGAAAGAAAACAATTAGGTCATTTTTGTGATCAATTTGGTTTGGACAATCCAAGCCCAAAAAGAGTTCATAAGAAAGATTTTCCTAATAAATCTAATTTTAGAAAAAGGAAGAGGTATTCTTTTAATAAACAGAAAAAAGAGAAGAAAGAAAAATATTATGATCAAACTCATAATAAGAAAAGATTTTATAAAAATAAAAAATACCTTGATAAAATCGTTTGTCATAAATGTGGCAAAAATGGTCATTATGCTAACCAATGTTACGCTAAAGACAAGATTAAGAATCTTGATATCAGTGATGACTTAAAGGAAACTCTTTTCAAGATCGTCATGAATTCTGAAAATGAGATTGATTCTAATGAATCTTTTACAGACTCTTCTGAAAATTCTTATGATGATATTTCATCCCTGTCTGACAAAGTTGAGTGTGATAATTGCGCTCTTGGTAAGCCTTGTCTAAATTGTATCAATGATACTGATAGCATCAAAACTGATGATGAATTCTATAAGCTTATGAGTCAATTTCAAGACATGAATATTAATGTCTTAACTGATAATCATATTCTTGAATTCCTTAAACAGGTTAAAGACCCTAGTTTAAGAAATAAAATTATTGAACAATTCGATGATTCCTGTTCTAGTGATAATAAGACTAGCCTTTCTAATAAAATTAATAACAATTATTATAATATGGGAGAAATTGATAAACTTCTCAAACTTAGGAATATTAAAAATAATCCTATCACCATAAACTATTTAGTTCAAGAGATTGATAATCTCAAAAACAATGTCAAAATTCTTCAAAAACAGAATTTAAATTTCTCTTCTAGACTTTCTTTCATTGAAAAAGGAAAAGAAAAGATTGATGACATTGATACCAACTCTATCGCTTCTCATGATTTCAGAGAAGAAGATCATTTGGCTACCATTAATATGATTATATCTCAAAAATGGTATACTAAGATTTCTCTTCTTATTAATAACTCTTATAGACAAAATTTCATTGCCATGATTGATAGCGGAGCTGACATAAGTGTCATACAGATGGGAAAAATTCCCACTAAGTTTTTTGAAAAAACTACACAATCTCTTTCTCATGCAGGAGGAGGCCCTCTAAAAATCAGCTATAAGCTTAAAAATGCTTATGTCTGTGTTAATGGCTGTTGTATTCCTAATGATTTTCTCATTGCAGATGACATTACTAGCCAAATGATAATTGGCCTTCCTTTCCTTTATAAAATTTATCCTCTTACTTTCATTAATGAAAGAGGAATTACAGGTACTTATAATGGAAAACCTGTTACTTTTGAGTTCATTACTAAACCAATTTATAAAGTTCTTAATTTGATCCAAGATCAAATTGATTCTAAAAATAGTCAAGTTAATTTTCTCAAAGAAGAACTAAATTCTTTAACTATTGAAGAAAGGTTAAAAAACCCCAAACTTCAAGAAAAGATAAAATTTCTTCTTAATAAATTTTCCATTGATATTTGTAATGATTTTCCTAATGCCTTTTGGGACAGAAAGAAACATATCGTTTCACTTCCCTATGAAGATGGTTTTTCTAATGCAAAAATCCCGACTAAGTCAAGACCTTGTCAAATGAACTCTGAATATTTAGAGTTATGCAAAAAGGAAATATCTTCCTTATTACAAAAAAAGCTTATTACTCCCTCTAAGTCCCCATGGTCTTGTACAGCTTTTTATGTCAACAAACATTCCGAGATAGAACGCGGAGTTCCCAGGTTAGTTATAAATTATAAACCGCTTAATAAAGTCCTAAAATGGATTAGACACCCTATTCCTAATAAAAAGGATCTGCTTGATAGACTTATCAATGCCCTTATTTTTTCAAAATTTGATTTAAAATCAGGGTTTTGGCAAATACAAATTGACCCTTCTGATAGGTATAAAACTGCCTTTAATGTTCCATTCGGACATTACGAATGGACTGTTATGCCTTTTGGCCTGAAAAATGCTCCTTCAGAATTTCAACAAATTATGAATGACATTTTTTCTCCTTTTAGTAATTTTATCATTGTTTATATTGATGATATTCTAGTGTTCTCAAAAGACGTTGAAATGCATTTTCAGCATCTTGACATTTTAAAAAAAATAGTCATAAAAAATGGACTAGTTGTTTCAAAACCAAAAATGGTTCTTTTCCAAACAAAAATAAAATTTTTGGGACATTTTATTGAAAAAGGAAACATTATTCCCATTAATAGGAATATTGAGTTCGGTAATAAATTTCCTGACATTATTACTGACAAAACTCAATTACAAAGATTTTTAGGAAGCCTTAATTATGTGTCTTCTTATATTAAAAATCTTTCTGAAGATTCAGCTATCTTATACGATAGGCTAAAAAAGAATCCTTTACCTTGGGGTGATAAACACACCAAAGCAGTTATCAGGATTAAAGAAAAGGTTAAAAATATTCCTTGTCTTATGCTTGCTAATCCTTTATGGGAAAAAATTGTTGAAACTGATGCTTCAGATTTGGGGTATGGTGGTATTCTCAAACAGGTCAATCCTGAGAATAAAACTGAATATATTGTCAGATTTTATTCTGGTAAATGGAATAGTGCTCAAAAGAACTATTCTACCATAGCCAAAGAAATTCTTGCTATTGTTAAATGTACTCTTAAATTTCAAGGTGATCTGTACAATCAAAAGTTTACTATTAAAACTGATTGTAGAGCTGCTACTTTCATGCTTACAAAAGATTTTGAACATAATGTTTCTAAACAGATGTTTGCCCGATGGCAATCTCATCTTGCTTATTTTGATTTTGTTATTATATTCAAAGAAGGGAAAGATAATCATCTTCCAGACTTCCTTACTCGTGAATTTATTTCTTAATGACAGAAATAAGCCACTCTGGCAGAGGTCCCCATTCCTCTTATAGAGGAAGAGGAGGCAGAGGATATCCTCCAATCTACCACGGGAAGAAATCCCTCATCAACCAGAATATTTCTGGTATTGGTTCCTCCTCATCAGGAGATAACACTCAAAAGGAATTCCAAGAATTCCTCAGACAAAGGGGAAAAAATATACCTATTGAGGACAATTCCTCAAAAAA
>JAPKLY010000118.1:4914-15132 GCA_026898435.1 Prunella vulgaris
GGGTAATGGCCCGTACTATATGCAAGCCGGGTAATGGCCCGTACTATGTGCAAGCCGGATAATGACCCGTACTATTTGTCAAGTAGGATAATGATCCGTACTATGAGAACGTGAGTTGTATTTTTATATCATATGTTCAATGCATGTCTGTCTAACCGTAAGTATTTCAAAAATAAATTGACGTTTTCAAATGAGAGTGTATTGTGCATGGGAAGGATTTTGAGTGAAACTTCACATCATGCATAATTTCTGATTACTGAGATTTATAAATCTAATTTAGTTTATGCATTGTAGGTAATCCTAATGATATGTGACGTGGTGTTCGAGTTGGAGTAGCTGTGGCGCTCCTGCAGGCTTTTTGAGTTGCGGTGTACATAGATAACGACCTGCGGGCAGGACCGTGACTTAATTTGCTTCTGTTGTTCGCTTTATATGTATAATTAATATTTAGGAGCAAAGTTTCTTAGTCTTGTTGTTTTGGGGTTACTATTTTGCAAACTGGCTATAGCTTCCGCTTGCATAAATCAACATTTCATTTTGTTATATTTATTTGGTAACGCCTCAACCATAAGACAACCCTTTCTTCTTCAAACTAAATTTACGGGGCGTCACACAATAATAGACTTTTATAGATAAATTAAGGAAAAACCTAATAAATTTACATTGCAAATTAAATTATAAATCCCTCTATTTCTCTATAAAAATTTTATTTTATCATTTTTGTTTGTTTCACTATAAATTTTATATATGTTTTTTTATTTTTTAGAAATTATTGTTCACTTTTATATTTTTATAACTTTTATTATTTTTTACATCACATTACATATACTATAATTATTATTTTAATATTTATATTAGTTTGTATGCTAAAAACAATGAAAAACTTGCAGGGTGATGGAGCCATGGAGGGAGCAGGCTAACTTGAATTGTATATATACATACCGTTTTTGTTAGTGTTCAATTCAGAAATGTGTGGTGCAGCAGTGTACCTTTCAAAAAATTGTACTCCTATCTAATCAAAACTTCTTTTCTTTGGTTTTTAAGTTACTTTTAAAAATTATATTTTAAAAATTAGTAATTTTAAAATTTAGAGAATTTTAGGATTTATATTCTTTTTGAATTTTTTTAGTAAAATAGATTTTAACTTGATATAAGAAAAAATAAAAATAGAATAGATATTGAGTGAAAAAAATATAATAATATTTATGTAGGTTGTTTAGAGGGGCTAGGATTAGGACTTAGGATTTAAAAATTTATTTTTAAAATTCAAACTATAATAAAATTTAAATTTAAAAATTCAAATTCAGTTTGTAAAATCTAAAAAGAACATTCTCCTAGTATTTAAAACGAGTAATATTTTCTTAATTTTTGACGGTAAGCTTGATTTTTAATCTTAATGTATATGTATGTACCGTAACAAAAAAATCTCAATGCATGAAAATAATTACTCCTTCCATATCATTTAAAGAGACATATATTAAATGTGTAAAAAGATTGAGAAATGGAGATGTAAAATAATTTATTAAAAATAAAATAAAAAGATGTATTTTTTTAATTGAAATAGATGAAGTATATTTTAATTATTAATTATATATTTTGATAAAACTTGTATGAATTCGAGTTAATGATGAACTCAATTCGTCAATTATCATTGCTATTTATGTTCATTATTACTGTTATGCATATATATTATTACTATTAAAAATCAAGCATATATTTTATAACAGTGATAATATATATGAATAACAATAACAATATATTAAACTATAATTTCCATTACTTACTATCAAACGTGAGGTGACAATATTAATTAAGTAAAAAAAATATATTGACAACTTTTTAAAAATAAAAATATTTTAATTATTAAGTGACAATTTTTTATTAAAAAATTATTATTTTTTTAAATTGATAATTTTTAATTAATAAATGATATATTTTTTAATATAGTTTAATATAATGATACAATCTCGTACAAGAGTTATTCTATTATTAAAAATTGATATATAATTTGGCTGATCAATTAATTAAAAAATATTAGCGTATATACTATTATATTTTTATAATAATAATAAATATTAATAATAATATTCTTTTGATCAGTCTTTCACTATGTGTACTCAAGTCTCCATCCATACTCCACCCCCCGTCTAAAATTTCTCAATTTTAACCGTTTAAATGCATTTTTGTATGAATATATGTATTATATAACATGCTTGTTGAAAAAGAATTAAATATTTGAATTATAAAAAGAAATTACAGACCATACAATCACCATATTAATATGTTTTCTCACTAAGTAAAACACTCTATCAAATGTGTTCTTACAACATTAATTAAGTAAAAAAATAAAAAATCAAACTGTAGGCATTGAAAATGAATAAATAAAGAATAAGTTCTATGAAAAATTGTCTCACAGTATATATTAATATTATTTGATTTGTTTTTATTTTATTTTAAATATTGTATAATTTATCAATTGAAAGTTGTCATTTGTAAAGAGCGATAAGATTTTTAATAAAAAGTGATACTTCCTCCATCACAAAATCACAGTTATCCTTTTTGAATTACTCAACATTACTCACATCTCAAAAAGAAGAAAATAACACACACTTATAAAAGTTAATAAATTTTTTTTAGCTCCCACACTATGTGTCCTACTTCTCATATGAAAGTGATTCTGGAACCGAGGGATTATTATTTTGTTAAAAGTGACTTATTATTTTTTATTAAAAATATTATTACATTTATTATCACTATCAATTTTTTAAATTTGTCGATTTCGTGACGGTCTCACACAAATTTTCATCACAACCTGATATTACTAGCACGCCCCTTTAGTTTTATTTTAATAAAATTTTGTATGAAAATAGTTCATAATAAATTTATCATAAACAAATTTTAAAGTATCAAACATTTGACTAGAAGTATCAAAAATCTGCTTAGAAGTATAAAATTTTGTATCAACAATATTACGTTATAATTATTATAAAATATATTGATTTCAACTTTTGATACTTCTAATAAATATTTTGATACACTTAACTAAATATTTAATAATTTATAGGTAAACTATTTAATTATTTAAAACAATTTCACTACAAATTTATCAAAAGATTCAAAACCCATCTATAAATAAAATACACTCTTTAATTTTTGGATGCATGATATTAAACCGTTTTTGCTTAGTATTCAGAAATTTGTGGTGCAGCAGTGCATCTTTAAAAAAATTGTACTCCTACATATATTAATGTAAAACCTTTTGTCCTATCTAACCAATTCTTTCACTGCAGCTTTTGTTGAAAAATTGTAAAATTTGTCCTATCTAACCAATTCTTTCACTGTAGCTTTTGTTGAAAAATTGTAAAAAGCGAAAATTAATTTGGTTGCCTGCAGGGGTTTTTTTGTTTTGGTTTCTAAGTTATTTTTAAAAATTATATTTTGAAAATTAGTAATTTTAAAAGAGAATTTTGGAATTTATATTCTCTTTGAATTTTTTAATTGTATAAATTTTAATTTTATGATGTAAGAAAAACTAAAAATAGAATAAATATTAGATGAAGCAAAAATATAATAATATTTAATTAATATATTTATGTATGTTATTTAGAGGACAAAATTCTTAGTCATTTTAAATACTAAGGGGGCGCTTGGTATGGAAATCCTTCAATGGTAATGGGAATTGAGATATAATTGTAGTAATTATAGTAGCAAATTAGAACAAATGAGATACATAACATTGTTTTTCCTCCTAAATAAGGTAATCAACACCTCCATTTGATTACCCCCTCTTCACCTTGTAATCATCCTCCTCAATCAATCCCCAATATCACAACCAACATCTTTATTTTTTGTCCACTTTTTCCAAAATTGGAGCACAACACTATTGATATAACCACCATAAATACAAACACACATTCAACATATATAGGGCAAAAAAGGAAAATGAAATTTTATTCCCATTACCATTGAAGAATTTGAAACAAGCGCACCCTAAGAGAATGTCCTTTTTAAATTTTAAAAACCTGAATTTAAATATTTAAATCTAAAATTTCTTGATTTTTGACGGTAATCTTAATGCACGAAAATAATTACTCCTTCCATGTCATTCAAATAGACGTGTATTAAATGTGTAAAACGATAGAGAAATGGAGATGTAAAATAATTTGTTAAAAATAAAACAGAAAATTTAATTGGACGAACGAAAATAAAAGATATATTTTTTAATTGAAAAAGAAGAAGTATATTTTAATTATTAATTCTATATTTTGATAAAACTTGTATGTAGTCAAGTTCATGATTAACTCGATTTTTTAATTATCATTATTATTTATGTTCACTGTTACTGTTATGTATATAAATTATTATGATTAAAAATTAAACATATATTTTATAACAGTGATAATATAAATGAATAATAGCTTTATATATTACTGTTATAATTAAAATATATAATATATATTTTATTACTTGAGTTCACCATAGACGTATTCCTATTTTTTTTATCAAACAATCAAATTAAAAAATATTGAACCGTTTCAAAAAAAGAATAAAATAATTATATGTACAATTTCCATTATTTACTGTAAGATAAATATATAACCTTCCTCCATATTTAATATTTCATCTCAATTTTTTCACAGGATAAAAGGTTTTATATATCAAACATGAAGTGATAATATTAATTAAATAAAAAAAATATTGACAACTTTTTTTAAAATGATAATAATTTAATTATTAAATGATAATTTTTTATTAAAAATTTATTATTTTTTTTAAAATATTTTTTTAATTAACAAGTGATACATTTTATAATATAATTTAATATAACAACACAATCTCATATAACACTTAGGCTCCGTTTGGTAGTGTGTAGAAAATTAGCACATAGTGGTAAGATTTTAATTATTAAGTGAGAGATTTGTATTAAATCTTAATGTTTGGTAGTAAATATTTAAAAATAGATTGTTTTTATATTTTCGTTTGGTAGGATGTAGGTGGTGTAATTTAATATTTATTTTTATTGATCTAACTTTTTTATATTGGTGTTTGGTAGAAAATATATGTGTTAATATTTGAGTAAAAATATTTCTCTCAATTCCTTATCTCAACTACTGTTAATAATTTATTTCTAATACCACCTCTATGGTGAGATACCTACTACGATGGTAACATTAGAAATGAAGATAAATATGTGTATTAGAACTTTCGATCCGTGAATAGTAATGGGTAAGAGAGTTCTTCTTGTCTACCAAACAATAAAAAGTAAAACACTCCTTATTCTATTATTAAAAATGAATTTATAACTTGGCTGATGAATTAATTAAAAATATTAGTGTATATGCAACAAGGTTTGAAATTTTGCGAAATTTCGCCGAAATTTCGGAAATTTGAGGATACCGATATGGAAATTCACTTGAACGATTATTTTTCCAAAATTTCGGTCAAATTTCGGGAAAATATAAAAAAATTTGGGAAATTTCGGTTATTATATCGATATCGGTCCAGGGTAATTCGAAATGTGCAGATTATCGAGAAATATCGTGGAAATTTCGGTAATTTATCGGTCAAAATTTTGGGAAATTTTGGGAAATAATTTTTTATTTTTTTTCAATTCTCAATCCTCGGGACTTGGTATCATTATTGCTTAGACCAAGATGGTCTTTCTTCTTTTACATTTGAGGCTCATAGGACATCATTTTGGTATTAGCTGTGTAATATTCAATAATTATGAACAATTGTTGTATCGTTTTATATTTCTTACATATGTTTTCTTGACATGTTTGTTGTAAGATTCTCATTTTATTGAGATTTTAAGTTCAATTAATGTATTAAGACTAGTAATAATATTGTCTAAAATTTCATGTTAAATTTTCATTATTTTAATAAAATTTCCGTGAATTTTCTATTTTTTACCGATATCGATATTCGATATCGATATTTCCACCGATATATCCATAAATTCAGGGTACCGATATTTCCGTCGATACCGATATTTTTATCCTTGATATGCAATTATATTTTTATAATAATAATAATAATAATAATAATAATATGCTTTTGATAGTCTGCCACCCTGAGTACATACTCCACTCCAGTATTCAACACCTTCTCTCCATTGGTTTCTCTCTCATGCATACTCCTCTCTCTCTCTGTAAGTTTTTGGATGGCGTATTTCAAAAACCTGTGTTCAAAGATGTCTTGCGGAGAGAATCCTAAAGGATCAGGAATGGAGTTGGTAATAGTACCAGCCGGCGACCCGGAGCCGGTAATAGTACCAGCGGGCGAATCGCGGCGCCGTATCAAGAGAGGGGAAGGAGAAGCTGGAAATAACACCAGCCGGCAACCCGCCCAACCCGGTGCCCGTATCAAGAAAGGGGAAGGAGAAGCTGTAAATAACACCAGCCGGCGACCCGCCCAACCCGGTGCCCGGATCAGAAAAGGGGAAAGCACCAGCCAGCGACTCACCCAACCCGGTGCTTGAAGCAGAAAAGGGGAAAGCACCAGCCGGCGACCCGCCCAACCCGATGCTCGAATCAGAAAATGGGAAAGCACCAGCGGGCGACCCGCCCAACCGCCGTAAGTCCTTATATATTAATGTAGTTGAGACTACTTTTGGGTTTTCACCTATATATTTATGCATGTTAGTTACACCATCTCCATAATTAGTTTTCTCGGGGATGCTTTCTACTCCATATTCCTTGAAAGAAACTAATGTTAGTACTTTAAAATGACCCGTTTGATTTATAAAAATGTCAATCTCCTGTTTTTTTTCTTTTTTTTTTTGCAATTAGCAGAGGTGAATCAAATCCATGGAATGTTTCTCTTTATTTAGAGCTCCTATTAACAAATATTTCCATTAAAAAAAAATTCTATGCAGTTTAAATTGATTGTAGAAGTACTTAAAATTTTAGTCCTCCACTCTTTTTTATTTTTTATTGTGTAAATAGTCTTGGACAGGGGCGGACGCAGGATTTTATCCAGCCAAGGCACAAATTTAAAAATTTTGTGTATTCTCTATACATACCATAAAAATGCTAAAATAATTTTACAGGTCATTATAGATGAATATCTTATTAAAATTTAGTTTTAAATGTAATGAATATAATAACATTGGAGGTAAAAATATGAAATGAACTCAGCATGAGTTTTCATAGACAGAGGTCTCATGAAACAAGGATTATATAAGGATTTTAAAATAAAAATAACTTTTAAAATAACTTAGAAGTCTTTAGAAATAAAAATTAATACTTTAGAGGACCTTTTACTACATTATGTCATTAGAAAACAATTGATAGTTAATATAATATTCTAAACCTTAATAATATGAGTGGTTCTCCTGTGCACAAGGGTGCATGGTATGCACCCTTAATTTTTTACTATTTCCAATCCAATTTCATTTTAGCCAATCAAGGCTACTTGTCGTAACTTGCATATATGATACAAATTTGAGGCGATTTTCTAATATTATACTTATCTGAATTATAATTTACAATAAACTTACTCAATAAAAATGTGATACATTTACGTATAAATAGCCACATGTAGCGTGTTGATTTGCATAAATCTTTATATTACTGCATCAAATAAAATTACGACAACCACAAAAAAAAAACAAATAAAAGGGGAGGATGAGACAAGGAAAGAAGATGGAGGTGGAGGTAAATTGGGTATTTAGGAAGAGGGACCAACTGCATGTGCCTGTGATAATTTACAATATATCAATTGTAACATACACACATTATAATTCCCAAAAAAATAATTTATAATATCCATAGAATAATTGTTTAATTTTTTCATGAATTATTTAGATCTTCTTTTTAGTTTAACTATATTTTTGCCCGTGCGATGCACGGGTCTTGTGTAATTTTTTTTTTAATAATTTCTCTACTTGCAAAAATGAGCAAGTCTCCTGTGCAACAGTTACACGGTGCAATTCAAGTTTATTTTTAAAAAATGACACAATTTATTACTGAAAAATTACACAAATTATTACTGAAAAATTACACTATAAAAGATACACTTTTCAGTAATAACATGTGTAACTTTTCAATAGTATTTGGTGTAACTTTTAAAAAATGAATTTGAGTTGCACCGTGTAACTGATGCATACAAGACTAATCCGACAAAAATATGTTCAGTTTTTAGATAGATGTTTTGTCACAATTTTTTTTTAACCCTTTTAGTGAAAAAAAATGATTGATTTTTTTTGTTTTTTTGTTTTTTTGTTTTGTGAATGAATGAAGTAATTTGTAACGAAATAAACAAATTCAATTTTTTTCTTGTTAATGTAAAAGGATTATAGTTTGAATCTATCTTTCAAAAGTTCCCGTTCAAACTCTTAAAAATAAGATTATATGATATATCTAAATTGATGGTTATAAATAATTATATTTCATTTGATTTAAAATTAATAAAGACCCCATTTCTTTTTTAACAAAAAAGAAAAAGTTGTTCTACGACAGTTCATATTTTAATTGTAAAAATAATGTAAACCTTGAAAAATCTTCAAATTGAAATTATCAACATAACACTATTTTAATTTGTTATGATATACCAATAGAATAATTAGTTAATGAGACTGAGCATAATATCGCATGATACATTTCATTATGATATAAACTGATGTAAAGCTGACAATCCAAAAGTGAGTGCTTTATTGAACACCATCTTTGTTCCACCAAATATGTTAGACCAAGCTACCAATGTCGCTAAAATCACACTATTAGAATATCTTATTTTTATATGTGTCGAAGTAATGAGATATGCATCTTTAATTGATGAGCATCATAAAAAATAAAGCTTTTTGTAATAGGTTGACCTCTTTAACCATCAGCTTGTGAGTATAATGAAATACATTTCTATAAAATTATTAAATTTTACATTTCTAGAAAATTAATAAATAACAATTACTTAAATACTTTTATCGTGCATTTAAAATAGATAAAAATGATATTACTAATCATGAAGGTGAATAAGAGTTTTTAGAGTTGGTTCTAAGGGTAGGAAAACCGTGTTTAAAGAGAAGTAAATTTTCTAATATTTACTAAAAGAAAAAATGATAAATAAAATTCTATTACCCCCTAGCCTGTTACAGAAATCCAGCAATTGGTCATGGTAAAAATTAACTCTTTAAATCTCATGATAGAAATTCAGCAACTGGTCCTTGGCCATAGTGAAATATGATCTAAATAAATCTCATGAAAATAACGGGTAATTGTCATAAATATATTTATGTTACATTGAAATAGTAGGCATAATTGTGTTTCCCAATTCTCTATCGAAACTTAGCCCATTAACCTCTTCTATTTATTGCTGAGAATATGAAAAATATCCAATTTATTAGTAACAAAAAAAAAAAAAACGGAATAAACATAGAATAAAATAAGTTTTTCATAGTTGAACCAAAAAAAGAAGATACATTTTTATTGACCTGATTTACTGAGAGAGCATCTTAGCTAAACCGGTAGTCACATTATAAACTTACAGTCAATGAAGATAAATGCCTCTTTAACATATTTAATCTTTTCTCAATTTTTAATTATGTTAAATGTAAAAAAGCACCCCTCTCTACTCCACCACCAACTTACAATCATTTCATCAGAGTTTCATAAGCGTTGCGAAGGGCTTTGCATCTCATCAAGAATTAAGACCTATATCAACATTAAAAACTCTTCATTAATGAATTAAGCTGATGAAAATTATTGAAACATTAGATTTTAAATTTGTAGAAATCAAGGAACAAAGGGAAACAATGATGAAGGAAGATGAACATATGTTCTTTAACACAAGAAAGTAGAGAAACATATAATGAAAAGTGAGAGATAAAGGATCCAGAAGTGATAACATAAATGTATAAACTAAACTATCGATATATTATGGACAACAAATATCGATTGCAGAGATGATGATATCACCTGATACCTTTAAGGATAGATATACTATCACATGATACCTTTAAGGATAGATATACTATGATGTCAAAATTACATATTTGCAATTAATTTTTCCAGCAAAACACCCCTAAATCCATACAATATATATGACTCATTATGATACAACAGTGAAGAATTATTAATTTTTTGCAACATGAATACAGAGGGGTCAAAAACAATAATAACATCATCTAGTTTGAAGACCCTTCATTTTGAAAGTATCCAGAGCAACTGAATATATTAATATGATGCTAGTATCGAATGCTTAAGCATTTAGTGAACTATA
>JAPKLY010000118.1:20132-161433 GCA_026898435.1 Prunella vulgaris
TGAAAAGTTCTATTCTGGTGAGATAATACATAACCTGCCCAAGAAAAAGAAAGAACAAACAATCATAACCTTCTGTAATAGATGCAGTGAAACCACCGGGAAACTAATTAGCCTGCTGGGAAAAAAGTCAAATTTCACAGGCCTATATTTATAGAAGGCTCAAGAAATCAATTACAATGCCTTTTATGTTACAGTATAAATTCTAGCAATGTGCTGAGCATGCTTTCTTCTTGGTTAAACAATTTATACCTGCTTAAGAGAAGCCAAAAATCATAACGGAACTTCCTTACCAGAAACCTGAAGAGCACCCGGAGTCTCGCCTCAGCCCTGATGATCGCTGTAGTGCGCCGCCGCCATGGGATGAGATTAAGTTGCAATTTTTGGAGAGATAGAAAGGGATTTGTGGCAACAGCCGGTGGTACGAAGGGAACTCTCGGAATCATGAATGTGGAAGGGTATGCTCTGAAGATTAAATTTGATGGGGACAACAAAGAGGTCTTTTTTAGGGATTAACTCAATTTGGGTGCCGATGAAATTCTGAAAATTCCACAACATATTGATTTTAAAAAAACGTTCATGATCCGTAGCAATTACAACGTAGGTTACAAATTTTAAATGAAATGGAAGTCGAGAGGTCGGAACTGAAGGAAGAACTTGAAGCAGCACCCCCTCATATATTTTGTGTCCAGGTGGCTTTATTGGAGATGACACGTGGCAAAAGAAGAGAGCATTCAAAATGACACATGGCAGCAGCAGAAGTGTTGTCTTCTCCTTTTAATATATATAATTATTTACTTTTTCATTGGGTATTATAAGTTATTCTTGGGGTATTGTGACTTGTTTTTGAGGTATTTTGATTTGTTCTTCGGGTATTGTTATTTGTTCTTCGGGTGTTGAGAATTGTTCTTGGAGTATTGTGAGTTGGTCTTGGGGTATTATAAATTATTCTTGGGGTATTTACTTATATTTGTTATTGGGGTATTGTGATTTGTTTTTCGGGTATTGTTATTTGTTCTTCGGGTATTGAGAATTGTTAATGGTTATATATAGTGTCACTCCAAGAACTATTGAGCCAGTAGTTATAGTGGAAACAGGAAATCATAGCAATAGCCATTGATGGTAGTTTCAGTAGCAATTAGCCAGTAGAAGACACTTTTTAACATACACAATCTTCGAAAAAGGGCTGCAAGAAGTAAAAGATAAATTTAAGAAGCATACCCTAGTGAGTACTTGCCAATTGCTGTGTCGTGGTGTGATGCCTTGAGACTTCTCCTGTAAAAGAATCAAGGGAAAAATAGCATTTAAGAATCGATAAAAGAATCGGCACTTTACTCGTACATATATTGTTAATGGTCTTGTAGAAGGGCTCTAGATACTTGTGCATAATATTAATAACCTGTTCATCATGTTTCTCATTATCAATACCCAAAAACAATTATTAATACCCTAAGAACAATTTAGTTATACCTCAAGAACAACTTCTTAATACCCAAAGAACAAATCTTTAATACCCCAAGAACAATTATTAATACTCGAAGACAAATTAACAATACCCCAAGAACAAATATAAATAAATACCCAAAAAACAAGTCATAATACCCCAAAGAATAATTTATAATACCCCAAGACCAACTTACAATACCTCAAGAGAAAGTAAATCCAACACAATCAAAGTGAGACGATTGTGATTTTCAAAACCAATTTTTTATATAATTTTATGTCAAACAACGGTTATGCTGAGGTTGAGCATTGTAAATAAAATGAATTGAGCAAAGAGACTAAAAATTTGAAAAAATTCTTCGATGTCAAACTTACAAGTTACAATTGAAGAACTCTGGCTTCATAAATGAATTTGGTGCCATATGACATATATAACAAAATTATAGTAAGGAGATATAATTGGAAAATAATACATTTTAAAGCATTAAATTAAATAATACGTGGGTTTTGTATATCATAAACAATTAAATAATACAATTAAACTCGTACATATATTGAATGAAGAGGTTTTACAAAGTTGACAAATTAACAGGCATATATTTAATTACATAATTATGGGCATAAATTAAGTGGTGTCACAACTGAATTCAAGTTGTAAGCATGGAAACTACTTGAGCAGCTCAGGTTTTACAAATTCGAAGGAGTGCAGCTGGCAAGTATTGCATGTATGCATGCATGTGATACCATACTTCAATAGATAAGATGAGAATGAAATTAAATAGGACCGAGACAATAAGAAGACATGGGAAGCACAAGCAAAATGGATGAAGCCGTAGTTCACTGGAGCAGCTTATGTTGTCCACAATTATTACTAATACCCATGAACAAATATGGAATACCCAAAGAATAAATATGGAATACCCAAAGAACAACTCTTTAATACCCAAAGAACAACTTGCTATACTAAAAAACAAATCAGAGCAAATAACCAAGTCATAAACATAAACCAGATGGCATAAGTTATCAGCACATATGCCATGTTGCTTTGGTATGAACGTCGAAACAAATCATAAACAACTAGGAGAAGAAGAAGCTCGAACCCTTTCAGGAAGTGACTCCTTGAATACAATCTATAGTTTTCAGTAAAGCTGGAATGGAAAACCACCACTTTACGCCCAGTGGGTCTGTATTTAGCGCCTCCATGAAGAATAGTTCTACCATAATAATGAGCTTTAGTCCCATAGGAGAAAGTAAAGAAAACAACAGCTAGTTGTAGTTGCATCAGAACAAAATCTGTAAGAGCGTTTAGGAATCCTCTCTCGAGGCCTATCACTATAACCATATGGAATACCCAAAGAATAAATATGGAATACCTAAAGAACAACACTTCAATACCCAAAGAACAACTCTTTAATACCCAAAGAACAACTTGTGCATAGTATGCACACGTGTGCATACTAGAATTTGCGTAATAATATATATTGATTATTGAGTTTGTTAGATTTTGAATTGTGAGTAATTTTGTTAACAATATAATTTATAAATAAAAAATTATCTAGAAAATTTGTTAACTAAATCCTAATTTAAAAAATCCAACAAATAAAAGTATGTACATGATGATTAATATATTTAATTTTTTATAATTGAATACATAATATTTAGAAATATAATAATAAAAATATTGAGGCAGGGCATTTGCCATGCCTTGCCTCTATGTAAATCCGTCCCTGGTCTTGGCATATTTTAAAAAATCTATTCTAATAATAACCTTGTACCCTGCTCAATTTTAACTTTATTTTGAGTCATTTTTTACACATGCCTCGGGCAAGCAAGACCAAAAATAAGCAAAACACAATGTAATTTGCAAAATGTTGGGCATAAATTGAGTAATTTACGTAAATATAGGACTCAATTGAACTTTTTAAAAACTATTTTGATACTATTTGTAAAAAATGTAAAAGTTATAGGAGCAATGATTTTATAAACATTTATAACTGTTGGTACTAAATAAAAATGTGAAGGACCCATTGTTTGATTTAAAGAGAAGCCAGTCTCTGTTAAATTCATTTCTTGATTATGTTTTTGCAGTTCTTTATGTTTCTTTAATTTTTTTAATAGGATTCTATGTTATTTAAATTAACTGTAGTATTTGATTGCCATTGTCATTTTTTTTGTTTACGCGCTCAATATATGTGTTACATATGAATATCACAGGAGTATACATGGAACAAAGAGCAATTCTCCACAAAGCAGCCCTACAAGGCAACTGGAGAAGGGCTACAGATGCAATACGCCGAGTTCCTGCATTAGCCAATGATGCAATCACACAGAGAGGAGAGTTTGCACTGCACATTGCTGCGTTAGGGGGCTACATCAATTTTGTTAGGAACTTATTGGATTAGATGATGATTGATAGTTTGTAGAGGATAAACGAAAATAGGTGGGAAGGTGGAAATCACAAGTTTAATGGTTCAAAGAGATGTTAACCTGCTCCTTTGTGAGGGATTCAGGCCCCTTTTGATTACCATTCGGGATGAGCAATTAGAAATGGCGAAATACCTATTTGAGGAAGTTACTCGAGTCAAGAAAAGTGCAGCTGGAGACAGTGCAGCTGAAAGCAGTACTGCAGTTGGAGAATTTATTATTTTTCGAACTTGGCCAAGATATGATCAGCTCTCAGTTCTGCAAGAATGCATAAGTTCAAAATCATGTAATAAGCATCTTTTAACTTCTGTGTTTTTTTTTCTAATTGTTACATATTAAATTGATATTAACTTGACTTTTATTACTCAATATATTTTAGATTTTGCACTGAGAATTTTGGACATGGATCTCTCTTTAGCTGTAGCCAGTACTGTAGATGGTGATACACCATTGTTACACTTGGCAAGACACCCATCAGCTTTTGAGCCAACATATTGGGAAAAGTTTAAAAAAAGAGGTAATAACATATTTCTAATCACTATTTTGTCAGCATATATCTATATATTTGAGATGATAACTGATTTATATGTATGTCACAACTTTATTGGCATGCTTCAAGCCAGATACATCTACTCATGCCCATCAACTCTTTACGGTTCTTTGGAGAGAAGAGATATATTCTAAATCCTTGAAAATGGAAACCATCAAAATGACTTGTTGAATGAACTCACAAAATTATTCTTTGTAGCAGCTGAGTGTGAAAACGAGGAGTTTTTGATAGAATCCATTAATAGGAGCCCGGATCTGTTGAACAAGAAAGATTCGTCGAATAAATCCATATTTGATATTGCGATTATAAACCGTTGTGTTAAGGTTTTTAATCTAGCATATGAGATCCACGGGGTCAGGAACATCTTCTTTCTAGACCACGATGATGTCAGGAATAACGTGTTGCATTTGGCTGCCAGATTACCACATCAGAGGCATCTGACTTTTGTTCCAGGGATTGGCTCTCCAAGTACAAAGGGAGGTTCTATGGTTCACGATATTGATTCATACACTTAATCTATATTTAGAGTGTTAAATTATTTGAGCTTATATTAATATATATTCTGCTACAACATACTAGGCTGTGGAAAATCTCGTTCCTTCGAGTTATACGACTTGGAGGAATGAAAATGGACTGAAACCTTGGGATGTGTTTTTAACAGAGCATGATGACTTGATCAAAGGAGGAGAAAGGGAGATCAAGCTGACCGCGAAGGTGTCTATGATTGTTGTTAAGTACCTGTTTAGATTTTGATGTGTGCAAAACATGTATTCTTAATTGAACTGAAACTAATATCTTGACTTGAGAAAATTGACTTAGAAAACTATAGTTGAAAGGAAATTCTACAGCTGTATATTTGATCAACCTACAGCCATGACATGACCCTACAACTGTAATGTTTCTCTACAATCACTTTCTATGTTTTTCAGGACCCTACAGCTGCAAAGTTGAAGACCCTACAACTGATATATCCGTTTGAAGATTGAAGTACAAGTTCAAGACATATTGAAGATTATCAAGACCCTTAAGCTCAAATTAGTGTAACAATTTTGCACTCACTATGGAGTACTTAAGAGGATGTTTTCACAGAGTTTCTGGAGGTTATTAAGGACTAATTAAAGACAACCAGAATTCTGAGAATGAAGACAAATAGTACACTCTGTACTATTCTGTGTGGAGGATAAGGACCACTTCACACACGCCTATAGAGAGAGAGGAGCCTTATCCAGAATTCAAATTTGAATTTTTCAACGGATAAGTCACTCCACTCCATCTATAAATAGAAGATGTTCTCAGAGGAAGCACCAACAACAACCTGTGCATACAAGCATTCAACCTGAGCAAGTCTACAACCAACAAATTCTGAGAGAGAGACTTTATTTTCTTTGTGATTCATAGGATAGTTGGCTAGGATTTTCTTAGAAAGAATCACTCTTTGTTGTTGTTCCCTCACTTGTTTTATCATTTCTACTTAGTGTAGATATCTCTGTGTGAGGTTTGTTTAACTCTTAGTGAGTTATATTATGAGTGAATAGGATAGTGTCTCTTTTTAGAATAGAAATCTGAGTGAGCCTAGTTCTAAGGGAGGACTATCTGTATTGATCATTGTGATATGTTCTTAGTGAATTTGGGACCGAAGTGGTGTAATAGTGGATGTATGTTGTCTTTTTCATAGACACTGAACCACTATAAACCCTGCTGTTTTATTTGTTTTGTTTATTTAATTTATGTATTGCATATTTTATCTTATTGTTACATTCATCATTGTATTTAAATTTGTGCATAAAAACTCTGTGTTTTCACAAAGGAACTGGACTCTACAACTGTAGACTTCCTTAAGTCACTCAGCTATTAAGTTTGTTCAAATTGTTTTTCATTAACACTTACACTTATTTCCGCTGCACATTAGAGTATTCTCTATACGCTTTTTTGTGTGAGAATCCCTCTGATACTCTGTCTACAAGTTGTCTATTTTATTTGTAAGTTTTATAACTCTGCAGCTGTAGACTTCTCTAGTCCACAGCTGTATCCTTTGTGGTCCATAAAACCTCTTGTAGACTAACTGCTTTTGAACTTTTAGAGGTTACTGTAAGGTTCAAAATTGCCTTCTTTGAAAAAGTTTGAAAATTTGATTTTGGACTCATGGTCTATTCACCCCCCCTAGACCTTGACCACTTAAGGGACCAACAAGTGGTATCAGAGTAGTTGGCTTGCCACTGCTTCGATCAGTACCTAGCTAGATCCTTTTTGTTTTTGAAAAACACACTTGCATACTTGCATGGCTCCAAAGATGGTGAAATCCAAGGTTCCTATGTTCTCTGCTAAAGACTATGATGAATGAAAGATCAAAATGCAAGCTCACCTGTCTGCAATCAATGATGAAATGTGGTCAATCATTGAAGATGGTCCAATAGTTGTTGAGAAGGTCAACACTGCAGCTGACCAGTCAGCTGGACTTGCTCAGATCATCCCCAAACCCAGAAGGGAATGGACAGAGGATGACAAGAGAAGGTTCAATCTTGACAATGTTTCAAAGAACACTATTTATAACTCACTAGATAAAATTGTGTTTAGCAAGATCAAAAACTGCAAAACTGCAAAAGATATATGGGAAAAGTTGGAAATGATTTGTGAAGGAACTGAACAAATAAAGGAAAATAAACTAATGATAGCAGTTCAAAAGTTTGAGAACTTCAAGATGAAATTTGGTGAAACTCTTGAAAAGTTTGAGTCAAGATTCATTGAGATACTCAATGAGCTAGATTTACTTGGTAAAGATTACTCACAAAGAGAAATGAACATGAAGGTTCTCAGAGGCTTACCTTCTGGATGGGATATGAAAGTGATTGCCATGAGTGAATCAAAGGATTTATCTAAGATATCCACCTTTGAACTCTTTTCAGACTTGAAGGCTTATGAATTTGACATAAGTAGAAGAAAAGAACCTGAAGGTGCTAAGGTTACAGCTCTAGTAGCTGACAACCTTGCAGCTGCAGATTCTGATGATGAAGACTTGGCTCTTTTTATAAAGCAGCTCAAGAAGTTTGGCAAATGGACTAAAAAGAAGCAGTTTACACAAAAGGAAGATGGTAAGGTGAAATCTACAACACCTAACTCAACTTATCTGTGTTATAGCGGTAGAAAGCCTGGACATTACATCAAGGATTGTCCATACCCCAAAGATGAAAAGTATACAAATGAAGAAAAGAGAATCAGAAAAGATAGAAAGAAAAAGTTTGACAAGGAGAGAATTAGAGCACTACTTTCAGAGTTTGATAAAAACCAGAAAGACTGTCCCTTTTCTTCTCAAAAGTCAACTGCAGACTTAGAAGACTTTGACTCTACTGATTCAGATGAAGAAGCCCTAATCTGTCTTATGGCTAAAGATGAAGAGGTATGCTCATCATCATCAAGTTATATAACAGAAAAGGATTCTTCCAGTGACATGCTTAGTGCAATCCAAAGACTACAAGAAGAGAATGGAGATCTTAGAAGAGATAATCAAATTGGAAGGGAACATGTTAAAGCTCTACTAGCTAGAGTAGAGGATGCTGAAAAGCAACTGCAGATTCTATAAGAACTTAAAGAAGGTTACAGTTGTCTAAAAATGACAATGAGAAACTTTTCAACGAAGCAAGTTGTAGAGCTGTAGACTGTGCTGAACTGAAGAAAACTATCAGAACCCAAGAGATTATAATAGCTGATCTTGAAGAAAGCAATCCCTATCTTCAAAAAAAGTTAGATTGTTTTGGAAAGTCATCCAAACAATTGAGGAAGATGTTGTCTGAACAAAGACATACAAAAGATTTAATTGATATATGTTATAATCCTTGCAACTGGATGAATCATTTGCAAAAATCAATTCCTAAACTAGAAAGGAAGTTCATCAAAGGTTCAACATCAACCCCTGAAGAAGCTGTAAACTCAATCCTACAGCCAGAAGATTTGCAATTCTTGAACTCATTCAAGGAATTGTCACCAAGAAGATAATAAAAGATCAAGGAAATCATGAATGATACTGAGGAAGATGTTACCAACATGTTGCAAAACATGTTTCTGAAACCAACTGCAGAATTAACCATACAGTCAGAAGAAGAAGTTTTTAAAAAACTCAATCATGAAAGAAGACTCAACTTTGATAGGTTTTGGAATGGAAATATGTCTGAAATGTCTCCCTCTTCAAACATCCAAAGAGGAGGATCAACCAAGAACTGTAGAGTTGACAACTCTACAGCTTCCAAAAAGGCTTGGATTGCAAAGAGTAACACTGGAGGAAATCTAAAGCATTTGATTTCTAACTAATTTACTTTATTTTGCAGGGACAAATTACAACCACCAAAAGTGAGATTTGGTACATAGACAGTGGTTGTGCAAGACATATGACTGGAGATAGAAGTATATTACAAGATGTGAAAGATCACAAAGGTCCTAAGGTTGTTTTTGGTGATAATACCAGTGGAACAGCTAAAGGATCAGGAAGTTTGCTTAAAGGAAATGTTCAAATCAATGATGTTTATTTGGTAGAAGGTTTGAAACATAATTTGCTTAGTGTTAGTCAATTCTGTGACAAAGGCTACAATGTAGACTTTACACATGACACTTGCATAGTCAAAGATATTGAATTCCAAACCACAAAACTGACAGGAACTAGAAAAGGGAATGTTTACATTGTAGAGTGGGACTCTACAGCTGAAACTACCTGTTTTCTTGCTAACAGTTCCAATGAGGTTAGTTGGTTATTGCACAAAAGGATGAATCACTTAAACTTCAAAACCATGAATGAACTTGTGAATAACAGACTTGTAAGAGGTCTACCAAACACAAAGTTCAGGAAGGAACATCTATGTGATGCCTGTGTTAAAGGGAAACAAATCAAGAAGACTTTCAAGAGCAAGACACACTCAAGCACATCAAGAGTACTTGAATTACTGCACATGGATCTTTTTGGACCCATAGAACCTGTAAGCATTAGTGGAAAGAAGTACACTCTAGTGGTAGTAGATGATTACTCAAGATTTTCTTGGACAGTGTTTCTAAGAAAGAAGTGTGAAACTCTACAAAGGCTACCAGAGTTGATGAGGATGATTCAGAATGAAAAGAACTTGAAGATTGTGAAGAACAGATCAGATAGAGGAACATAATTCACAAATCAAGTCATTGAAGAATATTGCTCACTATATGGAATTTTGCATGAATACTCTGCAGCCAGAACTCCACAGTAGAATGGTATTGCAGAAAGGAAAAATAGAACACTCAAGGAGGCAGCCAGAACAATGATTGTTGAAGCAAATCTACCTAAGAGATTTTGGGCAGAAGCAACAAGCACAACATGCTATACACAAAATAGATACTTGATAGTGAAAGATCATAAGAAGACCACATATGAATTCTGGAAAGGAAGAACTCCTAATATCTCTTATCTACACATATTTGGATGCAAATGCTACATACTGAATAATGGGAAAGAAGACCTCAAGACTTTCGATTCTAAGTCAGATGAAGGTATCTTTCTAGGTTATTCTAATGTTAGTAAAGCTTTCAGAGTGTATAACAAGAGATTAATGATTGTAGAAGAATCACATCATGTTGTTTTTTTATGAACAACATAGCTCCCCTGAAGGAATTATTGAAGACTCTAAGGAGGACAACTCTACAGTCACAAGTCAACAGTCATATGTTGATATTAGAACTCCTGTAGATTTGACCAACAAAGGCTTTGGCACTGTGATAGTTGAGTTACCACCTATCGAGAATATTGAAGATCTAGTCTATGAGAATGTTCTAACAGAAGTAGAAACACCAACAATAAGACCTGATGAGTCTGCAGTAGGTGAATCTACATCTGTAGAGAACAATGATCAAAGACTAGAACTAGATTTGAGATGGTTAAAGGATCACCCCCCTGAGAATGTGATTGGAAACTTATCATATGCTGTACAGACCAGAAAACAAATCCATGAGGCAATGTTTGCTACATTCCTCTCATCTTCAGAACCTACAAATATTCATGAAGCACTGCAGAATGTAAATTGGATCATTGCAATGCAAGAAGAATTGAATGGTTTTGAGAGAAATCAAGTATGGAATCTTGTACCAAGACCTAGTAATCACAGAGTGATTGGAACTAGGTGGGTGTTCAAGAATAAACTTGATGAAGATGGGATGGTAACCAGAAATAAAGCAAGGCTAGTTGCTCAAGGCTATTGTCAATCTGAAGGCATAGATTTTGATGAACCTTTTGCCCCAGTTGCAAGATTAGAAGTTATAAGAATATTTCTAGAGCATGGTTTATAAGCTTAGAAAAGCCCTTTATGGACTTAAACAAGCACCAAGAGCATGGTATGATACCCTATGTGATCATTTGATAAAAAATGGATTCAAAAAGGGTATAGTTGACAAGACCTTATTCAGATTACAACATGGAGATGATATGTTACTTGTTCAAATCTATGTTGATGATATAATCTTTGGGTCAACCAATGAAGATTTATGCAGAAAGTTATCTAAGCTCATGACAGAGAAATTTGAAATGAGCATGATGGGAAATCTGAATTTCTTCTTGGGATTACAAGTTAAGCAAATGAGAGATGGAATTTTCATCAATCAAGCTAAGTATACTCAAGAGCTGATCAAAAGATTTGGAATGGATAGCTCTAGGCCAACCAATATACCTATGACACCTTCTGTGCATTTAGACAAAGATGAGAATGGCAAAAGTATTGATGTAACAAAATATAGGAGGTTAATTGGATCATTGCTATACCTTACAGCAAACAGACTTGACATTATATTTGCAGTAGGTGTATGTGCTAGATTCCAAGTTAATCCTAAGGAATCACACTTGAATGCTGTAAAGAAGATCATCAAATATGTCAAATCCACACAAAATCTAGGATTATGGTATCCTAAAGAAGGAGGAATTGAACTCATTGGCTACACTGACTCATATTTTACAGGTTGCAAGATTGATAGAAAGAGTACTAGTGGAATTTGTAAATTCTTAGGTGAAAGATAGGTGGCATAGCACAATAAGAAGCAAAACTCTATTGCTCTCTCTACAGCTGAGGCAGAATACATTGCTGCTGGAAGCTGTTGTGCACAAATCTTATGGATGCAATATCAATTACAAGACTACACTGACTCAGATTTTGCAGGTTGCAAGATTGATAGAAAGAGTACTAGTGGGATTTGTTAATTCTTAGGTGAAAGATTGGTGGCATGGCACAGTAAGAAGCAAAACTCTATTGCTCTCTCTACAGCTGAGGCATAATACATTGCTGCTGGAAGCCGTTGTGCACAAATCTTATGGATGCAATATAAATTACAAGACTATGAGATTGATGCAAGAGAAACCACTATATTCTGTGATATTGCTATTACACAGAACCCAATATTACACTCTAGATCA
This sequence comes from Prunella vulgaris, assembly GCA_026898435.1. Lineage (NCBI taxonomy): Eukaryota > Viridiplantae > Streptophyta > Magnoliopsida > Lamiales > Lamiaceae > Prunella > Prunella vulgaris. The sequence goes on from JAPKLY010000118.1 coordinate 31,955, forward strand.
AAACACATAGATGTTAGGCATCATTTCATAAGTGATCATGTTGAAAGAAAGGATGTGAAATTGACAAAGATTCATACTGACATGAATCTTGCTAATATTTTCACTAAACCTTTGTGTAATCAAGATTCTCAATCTTGAGAGGCAATTTGGGTATGCTAGAATTGTGAAAAGACTCTGTGAAAATCACTAAAATACAAAGACAAACTTAGAAAATTGAAAATCCATTGAAAAGGAAATATGAAGCTGCAAAGTCATTGAACTGAAGAGTTGTTAACTCTACACCTGTAGACTTGGCATTGAACTACAAACTCCTTACAAATGTAGACTTTCATATTCTAAAAACGTCAACTGCAAATTTAGAGAACTTATAGTGCTTTTTACAATTCTGAGAAATTAAATGAGACACTATAAATTCAGAAACACCAGTACTTTTGTTACATGTATTTTGGATTATTCAACATTTTAATTAATAGAATGTTTGAATATGTGTATCATTTTAAATTGAATTTAATGATCATATGAGTTAGATTTTGGACAAACTTAATTCCATAAGTTTTGGTTCGAAATTTTAAACACTCATACATTTTAAAAGACAGTTTTACCCTCCCCTATCTTAAGCACGTGTAAGGAAATGTATTTAAAGGATTCTTGATTCCTTTGACCTCACTTTACATTTTCGAAACCCATTAAACATTCCCCATCCTTCACTCCTCAAACCCCAAGCTATGGCCATGAAGGTTATTTTTGGCGCACTGTTCGATTTTGAAGAACTATAAAGACAGAACCCCACTGAAGCTATGGAGGAAGTTGTTAGACATATCATCAACCAGGGAATACACTATTGTCTTATTCATATTCCAAGTGCATATGATGACAAGATTGTGTTGGAATTTTACAAGAATGCTGAAGCAGAAGTGGAGAGAAAAAGATTATCAGTTAAGCTTCATGGAAGAACGGTTAATATCAGATCGAAGGATATTTGCAGAGCTCTACACTTGAGAACTGGAGGAGATTCTTATGATAATCTCAACTTTAAGAATGAAGATCAAATTTATTGGAAGAAGTTCACAGCTGAAAAGCCATTTCCAGAGAATTGGAAGAGGACATTCAAGAAGAACGACCTTGCAGTTGAGTATATTTATTTGTATGAAGTTATTAATAAATGTTTGTTATGTAGAACTGATGCACATGACACAGGAACTAGACTTATGTGGGATCTCATGATCGCCATAGATAAGGAGGTTCTTGTTGACTTAGGAGAATTACTTTTGAGAAATATTAGTAATGATGTGGTGAAAGAAGGAAGAAACAAAGGTTTTGGGTTGTTTCTTAATTATATTTTGCAGCGTTCTAAAAGTCGGCCAAGTCGTCCGACTAGTCGCTAGTCGGCCTTTGGCCGACCAGTTATACCTCAAATTGGCAAAAAAAAAAAGTTTGGGCCTTTAGTCGGCGTCTAGACGCCGACTAGTCAGGTCTAGGCGCCAAGTCACCGACTAACACGGTCTCCGATTCGGCGCTGAAATTTTTTTATTCTTTTCTATTTTGAACAAGTCAAAGATATATAATTACCATTAAATTAAAAATAATTTGATTTTGAGCCTTTGCTTCTAATTATTCAATGAGTAACAAAATTGTAATTAAGCCCAAATATTTATCAATTTAATTCATGAGCCCAAACTAATTTTTTTTAATAAAATATCAATACAAATAATAATTTCATAATTAAGCTCAATAAATTTAATTTTGTATAAATAATTGCATGAAATCTTACAAAATAGACAATTAAAGTACATTAATTTATGCATAATATATTACTAATTTATTAAATTATTTATTTTATTACCGTTTAGGTGTTTCCGACTAGTCCCCGACTAGTTGCTCTAGTCGCTAGACCCTAGTGGTCCGACCGACTAGCGACTAGCGACTTTTAGAACACTGATATTTTAAAAGAAATAGGATGTACATTGTTCAATGGGCATTCTGTGGGAAAGCAAATTTCAAGAGAGGAGCTATGGATGCTCCTATGGCTATTACTCAGAAGAAAAGAAAGAAAACCGAGGATGTGAAGATGAAGAAATCTACAGTTGTTTCAAGTCCCATGAAACAATATGAAAGGAAAAAGAAGAATGTGAGGAGAAAGTTGCTCTTAGTGGATGAAGCTACTGAATCTGAGGATGAAGTAGATAGAGAGAAAAGAGCAAAAAGATTTCATTCTAAAAAGACTGAAGAATCTGACAAGTCTACAGCTGTAGACTTGACTAGTGGACATCAAGAAGCAATGGAAGAAGTAGAGGCTCCAACTCAGATTAAACAACAACCTGTTGCTTCAATAGAAAGAATAGATGGATTTGAAGAAGAAAGACAGAAGTTTGAAGAATGGAAGTTGGTTAAGGAAGAGCTTGAAAAGCTGAAGATAGAAGAAAGGAATTTGTTCCAGTGGGTTGTTGACTAGACAAATTGCAATGATATAGATAAATTGATGAGACCTAATTTTCTTGATGATTTTCTTGCTGAAAAGCTAAGAAAGAACAAGGGAAAAGGTAAAGAGATAGTTGCTCAGACTGAAAAGTAGAAAATGACAAAGTCTGCAGCAGAAGCTTTGAGAGTTGCAATGGGCACAGAGACTGACCCTGAGGCACAATTTCCTGAGGCAGATTATGAAATTGTCAGCTCAGAAAGTGAAGATGAAGTCCCTGTGAGAATTGGTGAAGGAAGCACTCAAGTTTTTTATGCTGAAGGTTTATCTACCCTGGCTGAAGGAGCAACCATATTGGAATCTGCAGGAGCTGGTACTGCAGAGATAATTCCAATGGAAAAGGAAGTTTCACCTGTTCTTTAAGAAGCTGAACAAGAAAAGGAAAGAAAGGCAGAAAAGGATGCTGAAAAAGGTAGTTCTCCTTGCAAAGAACCAAAGGACAAGCCTGATAATGACTATGATGAAGGCAATGATGATGCATCAATGGGTGGTGCACAAGCACAGATTGAAAGAATTCAAGCTTAACAGACTCAAGAAGCTGAAGTGAATGAGCAAATAGTAGAGGAAACATCTAGAGAAATTGATGAAAGTGCAAAGGATTTGTCTAATCCACCAACCTCCACCTGCAATGTTTATCCTAGATGAAATTTATCAGCAAGGGACTCCCCCTCTACAAAGTTACTTAGCCTTCGAAAGAGAGAACATTGATGATTACATGGCTGATTTCTCTACTGATAAAATGGAAGTTCATCTAACTCCCACAAAAAGAAAGGCAACAACTGAAGACTCTACAGGTGTAGAGTTGACACCTGTCAAGTCACAAAAAGTTGGAAAAGGGAAAGAATTGATGATCATGGAAGCTGAATCAGAAGAAGAAGACAGTGACTCACTCCCTAAGATGACTCCTAAGGAAGTGGTGTCAAAACTTCAAGGTTTTGAGGAAACTTTGAAAGGGATTGAAACTGCAATTCTGAAAAAAAGTGAAGACAATACCTGATGCAATCATTTCTCAAAAAGTGAAGAAAGGTGTTGAAGATGTTGTGAAGAAAGTAGAAGAAAGAGGAGTACTTGAAAGAACGACAATGCAAGAGAGCTTCAAGAAGATTATTGATGGGTTAATGAAGCAGAATGATGAGATAAGGTCTGATTCTATGAAGAAGACAAGAGAAATAACTGATCTCAACTCATCAATTAACACAATGAAGGATGATTCATTCAAACTGAAGCTGGAAGTTCAAGGAATGAAGAAAGATGTGGAAAATTTAATTTCTGACAACAGAGGCATGAAAGAAGAGCTGATGAAGAAACTTTCAACCATTTTGTCACATCTTGATGTTGGCAAAAACAGGGAAAGTAGTCAAATAGAGAAAGAACTAAGAGAAGGTGATAAGAAGACTGAACAAATCCTGGAGAAGTGAAAGGATTTGATGAAGCAATGTCCAAAGACTTTGAGGCAGCTAAGTCCAAAGATTTTTCAAAACGATTGACTGAACATTCTGAAACTGAGAGTGAGAAGAAGAAGAACTCACAAGGAAAAATCATTCAGTTGCCCAAGTCTGCAGCTATCAAGTTACCAGCTGTAGAGATGCATCACTCACAACCTTTTGGAGGTTCTCTTGGATACTGGGAAAAGACAGTACAAGAATCAAGGGAAAGAAAGAGAAGAAAAGGAAAAGTAAGAGTTGAAATTATCCAATGTAGTGAATGTTCAACCTATCAGTCAAATTGCTCTTGAAGAGAAAGAAGAAGAGAAAGAAAATGTGATGAATTCAGAATTTGATATACTTTGGGAAGAATTCTTGAGTATCTGCAATAGACACACAGTGATAAAAAAGATCAAATATAAGAAGGATAGATACAAAAAATTCAAGGATTTAAAAGCTGATGGAACACTTTACAAAGGAGACAATGCTCATCTTATTGGAGGAAAGAAGAAGAAGACTCCCACTACAAAGAATGTTTTTAGTTCAAGGAGAGAACAAGAAGACTTTGAAAGTTATGAGATGATGATGTTGATGAAGTACATAGAAGAAGATGAAAAGAACAGGAATATGGTTGAGCAAGGAATCTTCAAACCATAGGATGAATCTGAAGATGAAGATGAAGAAGATGCTGACCCTAAACATAAGAGGAGATGAAGATATGAAGACTGATGCATAGTTTAGACACTAAAACTTTTTGGTTTTTAGTCTAACTATCTTTGTAAGCTGTATCTAAACCTTTGTTTACTTTTATGCAGCCTTTCCTCTTGTTGTCTTGTTATTTGTTCTTTATTTGCTTTGTTATGTTTTTGTTAGCAATATCTTATTGCTACTGCTGTTTATTTATTGTTTTGATGATGTATTTTGCCAACATCAAAATAGGGTGAAATTATTAAGTACCTGTTTAGATTTTGATGTGTGCAAAACATGTATTCTTAATTGAACTGAAACTAATATCTTGACTTGTGAAAATTGACTTAGAAAACTATAGTTGAAAGGAAAGTCTACAGCTGTATATTTGATCACCCTACAGCCATGACATGACCCTACAGCTGTAATGTTTCTCTACAGTCACTTTCTATGTTTTTCAGGACCCTACTGCTGCAAAGTTGAGGACCCTATAGCTGATATATCCGTTTGAAGATTGAAGTACAAGTTCAAGACTTATTGAAGATTATCAAGACACTTAAGCTCAAATTAGTGTAACAATTTTGCACTCACTATAGAGTACTTAAGAGGATGTTTTCATTGAGTTTCTAGAGGTTATTAAGGACTAATTGAAGACAACCAGAATTCTGAGAATGACGACAAATAGTACACTTTGTACTATTCTGTGTGGAGGATGAGGACAACTTCACACATGCCTATAGAGAGAGAGGAGCCTTATCCAGAATTCAAATTTGAATTTCTCAACGGATAAGTCACTTCACTCCATCTATAAATAGAAGATGTTCTCAGATGAAGTAACAACAACCTGCGCATACAAGCATTCAACCTGAGCAAGTCTACAGCCAACAAATTCTGAGAGAGAGATTTTATTTTCTTTGTGATTCATAGGATAGTTGGTTAGAATTTTCTTAGAAAGAATCACTTTTTGTTGTTGTTCCCTCGCTTGTTTTATCATTTCTACTTAGTGTAGATTTCTCTGTGTGAGGTTTGTTTAACTCTTAGTGAGTTATATTCTGAGTGAATAGGATAGTGTCACTTTTTAGAATAGGAATCTGAGTGAACCTAGTTCTAAGGGGGAACTATTTGTATTGATCTTTGTGATCTGTTCTTAGTGAATTTGGCACCTAAGTGGTGTAACAGTGGATGTAGGTTGTCTTTTTCATAGACACTGAACCACTACAAACCCTGTTGTTTTATTTGTTTGTTTATTTAATTTATGTATTGCATATTTTATCTTAATGTTACATTCATCATTGTATTTAAATTTGTGCATAAAAACTTTTTGTTTTTCACAAAGGAACTGGACTCTACAGTTGTAGACTTTCTTAAGTCACTCAGCTGTTAAGTTTGTTCAAATTGTTTTTCATTAACACTTATACTTATTTCTGCTGCACATTAGAGTATTCTCTATACACTTTCTTGTGTGAGAATTCCTCTGATACTCTGTCTACAAGTTGTCTATTTTATTTGCAAGTTTTTTATAACTCTGCAGTTGTAGACTTCTTTAGTCCACAGCTGTATCCTTTGTGGTCTATAAAACCTCTTGTAGACTAACTGCTTTTGAACTTTTAGAGGTTACTGTAAGGTTCTAGATTGTCTTCTTTGAAAAAGTTTGAAAATTTGATTTTGGACTCAAGGTCTATTCACCCCCTCCCCCTTCTAGACCTTGACCACTTAAGGGACCAACAATTGTGTCGACCTTGATCACAACCATTGTTTTTACTAGCGCATTTACAATGCCAGACGGCTATGAGAAAGATGGGAGTCCACTATTGCAGCATACGAAGTTATTCTCTATGCTTCCGAAATCTCAAGCCTTGTCAACCGTCACTGCAGTAGGTTCGATGCTTATCTTCATATCTCTTCTCACATCTCACCACTCGATCAAGGATTTTATATGGTGGTTGCCCCTCTGGTTGGTATTAGGATTATTAGCGCTTTTTGCCTCAATTTTGGGAATGACGATTGCTTTTTCAATATCCCTGTTCTATTACTTACCAAACTACGACGTTGGTTTGACAGCTGTGGTAACTTCTATCGTTGGTATTATTTTAGGTTATTTAGGTCCAAAAATAGATTGTTGTAGTTTCTAGTTATTATTTTTGTTTTATGGATCGTTTAGTAACTTTGATTATGAAGATTATCATTTTAATATACTAGTTAGCTTATGGACTATTAATATGTGTATGTTTTGTGTACATGATTGTTGGGAAGTTATCTATCATTTTCTTTTTATTTTGTTAAAGTCACGTAATCCAAAATTAATAGATGCATGTAGAAATGTGGCGAAGCAAAGGAATTTTGTGTATTTTTTTTACATTAAAATCTCTTTATATACAAAAAAAATTCTTCCCTTCTTACTGCTATTAATTTGGAGGCAAAATTTATGAACTCAAAACAGAACTCATGAACGGAGCGTGATGCTAAATTGGTCATTGATATATAATAGCTCTATTTATAATTTCTCTCTTAAGCATTTCTGTTTGAGTGGCAGTTAAGATTTTATATAATTCATTTCCCAGTTGCAGTGTAGAAAAACCAAAATGAATTCAAACATAATACTTGAAAGTTTTTAGCAAATGAAACAAGAAAAAATTTAGACTTGATTTATAGCATAACTTAAGGGGTGATAAAATTAGGACCATAACTTTACGAGCTAAAAAAAATGAGGCCATAAGTTTAATATGTGGCAACTTAAGGGCTAATTGGCCAGATTTTGGTTGAATTCGGGCTAGAAATTCAGGCCAAAATCGGGTCAATTTTGATCTAACTTCAGACGGAGTATGTTCTCAATTTGTAATTTCTAAAAGTCACTGCGTTTAAATTATCAATCTAAAAAAATTAAAATTTTATTTTGTCACCTCAAAAACTTATTGTCCTTATTTAATCTACTCAAAAAAAAATAATTACAAATCTCACTTTACCACCCTCCTTTAACATAACAAGTATATTACCCGTGCGTTGCACGGTTTGTGAGTATAAAATATATTTATTTTATTTTATTTTTATGATGTTATCTATATTTTTTTTATACTTTTCTATACATTAAAAAAATCAAATTTAATTTTATACATACTATATATGATTCTTTTTTTAATCATGAATGACTTCTTTATAAATTAAGCCAATTGTCTTTTTTTTTATTTACTATTATTTTGGACGTGGCAACATAAAATTACCCACGAACAAAAATTGTCCTCTTACAAAAATTCTATGTTTAATTTTTGTGATAATTAATGTACATATTCAGTCAATTATTTTATGTTATGTAATAACATATGATAAATATTATATAAAATTTTAAAATGGTACATTTTAAGGTATATTTTAAAACACTATTTCCAAATTGGTACAATATGCAAAAAAAAAAAATATTATTCAACTCATATTTACTCTATTATGCAAAAAATTATAACAATATAAAAATATACCAATTTAAAATTATTATATAACTTTGTCACTGTAATTAAAATTGTGAGTTCAATTTTAATTAAATGCATATGGTCCACCTCCCCCACTAATCTTTTATTCATTTTTTTCTATACTGGAGGTTTGAATTTCTAAAATGCAACGCACTTAAATGACACTCACACTTAAAAAAAATCTTAATCCAACTCTTATAAATAATATCAGTAGAAAACAATTCATTTTTAAAAATAAAATCTAAGGTTTAAATTTTGAATTTCAAGATATATATGAATTATAAATTCAATTTAAAGGTAAAAAAAATAATTATTGATTGATTGTGTTAAATATAGGTTTGTAATTATGATTATTGATCTTTAAAATGTAGATAATTGGTTGGTTGTGTTGATACTAAAATTACTATCACGTGTGTACTGTATGTAAATAGAGTATTTTTTTCTTCTTACTTTTTTTAATAAAATATTTAGTTTGGGCATAAATTTTAATGGAACTTTTATTTTTATCACAATTGCATTTTTATATAAATGTAATATAATTAAAAATATTCCTTATATATTTTAAGGTTAGTTCTATAAAAATGCAGCACATTTTACTCAACTTTCAATTTAATTTTGTGCTTCACGATTATTATTAAAAAATCTAAATTTTTAAGGAATTTCAATTCGATACATATTTTTTTTTTATCTCTGGCTAGCAACATATGTCGTGTCTCATCGGAGCGTGTGAAATTTTACCATATTGACGCCCGTACACACATTTAATTATCTTATTATTTATTTAATTTCCACATTATATATCATATGCATATATATGAAATAACAATACATTTTATTTAAAAATATTTTCTTCCTTTAGAAGTAAAAAATATTTTTATATGTTTATAGCGTTCAATATCAAATTCAAAAAATACTTGAAAAATTACCCAAAAACTCTAGAAAAAATTTGCCCAAATCGTACCAAATTCTTCAAAATCTCAACACTGGAGGTTTGAATTTCTAAAATTTATGGATGTACGTCAGCATATTACTCCGGCGAAATACATCATCAGTGGCCTGTCGGAGATGATAAATATATATCGGGTTGAAATTTTAAAAACATTGTGTTTTTTTAATTATAATTATAAAGCCCAAAACTAAATTGAAACAAAAAAAGTGGCGTAGCTATATAGAATTAACCCTGTATTTTATTCTTGAGTTTATTTATAAATAATGATGGATCCATTAATTTTTAACTCTTTTTATTCTTACTCGCACATATTCTTTATTTTAAATATTAATTTGATATATTATATTTTCTTATTAATTTAAAACACCCAATTATTTTTTAAATAGAAGAAAATTATTGGATGAATTATGCTATTTATTGATTATTTATATATTTTTATAAAGAAATAAATTTTTTTCTTGTTACATACAAAAGAATTAACAAATTTTCAATTTATTTTTTGTGTATATAATATAGAAAAAAAATAATAACAATAATAACAACAATAATAATAATAAAGTAATTAGGTAACATATTACTTTTAAATTTTTATTTTATATTTTTATAAATAATTAAATAAATAAAAATTCTTATATGATATAAAAAAAATTATAAATTTTTAATATTTTTTTAGCAAAAAAGTTTATTGGGTAATCACACATTTAATTTTAATTAGATGAAATATTAAATATTGTATGGATTTTTTATATGACTTTATTTTTTTAACATTTTATTATTGAACTCTTTTTTAAATGTGCATTTAATTTTAACATGATTAAAATATTATTAATATATTTATCAAAATTAGAAAGAACTTTTGGTATGATTTACTTACCTAGTTACTATTTTTAGACTATTTTACTATTAAATTAGTATAGATTCTAATGTAAAACATTATGTTTTTCGAATATAACTTATGTCTTAATTGCATTTTATCAGTGACCCATGATCTAATTAGGCTGCTACTACCTTCGCACTAATTCTAAGTGATGAACAACACTCTATAGAAAAATCAAATTATAAAAATTAATTACAATGAAAGAAAATATAAATAAAATAAAACGCCCATATTTTTCTTATAGACCTCCAACTGCAATGAGTTTTGAAATAAAATACTATGCTTAAGAATATAAAATAAATTTAAAAGTGATATAAAAAGATCACTTTATAATTAATCTGACTGGAGACCAAGTGAATACTATGATTATGAAGTTGAATAATAATATTTAACAGCTTTAAATAATAAGAACGGTTAATCTTTTCGAGGAAAGGCTGATCAAACATAACGAGGAATCGTATCTTATATTAGTAAAAGGAGAAGTGCTCTCACCACAAGTCGCCATGTGTTAATTTTAATACATTCTCCAAGTGACATGTGTCGTCCAGCTAGATCATATATATTTCAAAGACTATAACTCATGTCTTTTTACATTCCAAATCTTATCTTATATTAGTAAAAGGAGAAGTGCTCTCACCACAAGTCGCCATGTGTCAATTTTAATACATTCTCCAAGTGACATGTGTCGTCCAGCTAGATCATATATTTCAAAGACTATAACTCTTGTCTTTTTACATTCCTAATCTTATCTTATCTATAACTATATAATAACAAATATTATTCCTTTTTTGGAAACTTTATTTATTAGCCAAGTTTTTACTTACTAAACTTGTAAACATATATAATTAAGACAAACACTTATATACAAATTTCTACTGGTCAAAGATCCGTAGAAATATCCATTTTTGAAAATTCGCGGGTCTAAACCGGGTCGGGCTGAATTTGAGTATTTTTTTTCAAAGTTCGCGCAGCTTGTGATTTTCGCTCCCAGGTATGTTACAGTTGGGGCAAATGCATGTTACTTTAAGGCAAAACGTGTGTTACAACAAGATTAAATGTTGTTTTATACACATATTTATTTATTTTTGTAGAAGTAAATATTTTTCATGCAATGTAACACATGTATAAATTACATTGTATGTGTAACACATATTTATTCTTAATAAAAACATTTTTCCTATAGTAACACATATATGCTCATATAATAACACAAATTGAGGAACAAATATGTGTTACAATTAGAGTAAATATGTATTACTGTAAATTTATGTTACAATTGGAGTAAATTTGTGTTACTGCAAATGTGTGTTACATCTAGAGTACATGGGTGTTACAATTAGAGTAAATGTGTGTTACTGCAAATGTATGTTACAATTAGAGTAAATACAATTAGAGTAAATGTGTGTTACTGCAAGATCAAATGTGTGTTACTGTATGCACAAACATTTATTTATCCTTATAAAAATATATATTATATTTTATATAACATATATAAGGTATTAAATGATGTATTAAGTACATGAATAACATATTATTAACATAAATCAACAAAGAGAATAAAAAATAAATTAAGTAACACATATTTATACTTGCAGAAATACATATTTTCTTTATAGGTACTTGAAAAGTACAAAAAATTAATTTTTTAAGAACTTGTAACACAGATTTTGCCTAATTGTAACACGCCTTTGCCCAAATTGTAACATACCTGGGAGCCAAAAAACATATTATTAACATAAATCAACAAAGAGAATAAAAAATAAATTAAGTAACACATATTTATATTTGCAGAAATACATATTTTCTTTATAGTTATTTGAAAAGTACAAAAAATTAATTTTTTAAGAACTTGTAACACAGATTTTGTCTAATTGTAACACGTCTTTGCCTAAATTGTAACATACCTGGGAGCGAAAAAATCTGGAACTACAAGTTGCGCGAATTTTGGAAAAAAATGTCCAAATCTGACCCGACCCGGTTTAGATCCGCGAATTTTTCAAAAATGGATATTTCTACGATAGAAATTTGTACACAAGTGTTGCTCTATAATTAATTAATTATTATTAACAATTCATTGAATATAACATAAAGTAAAATTAATTAATAGAACACTAACCTTTCAACTTCTAAACATATATACATGATTATTTTATATTCAAAATATATTAATAGATTACACATAAATAAAAAGACCATTCATCTTCACCACTACTATTACATTTTAATTAATTTACTCCTAAATAGTGTTATTAATATTCTAAAATTCATCCAGTAACCACAATTATTAATATTATTTTCACACCTACAAAAAGAAAACAACTCACATTCACAAAAGTCAATATCTCATCTTTTTAATAAACATGTAAGTTTACATATGAAAGTAATTTTACGAGTGTAGTATTATTTATAATTGTATAAATTATTTGTATTATGTATAATTATTTCAAGAGTTATAGATATAAAAACTAGGTTTTCATTTTTAACATTATAATTTTTTATTGTTTTGATAAATTTAAGTTTCATTAATTATACTATATATATTTATCTTTTAATTTATATAATTTTTTAAATAAATCATATTTTATTTAAAATATTATTTAGTTTGAAAGTTATTTTTTATATTTTTAATATTATATAATTTATATTTAATATTATTTTTAAACTAACAAAATTATCCAAGACTTAAAAGATAAGATCAAATGTAAAATGTAAAATAAAGATCATTTTAAAATATATGTACCAAACATATTTTGAAAATATGTTTGTAGATCACATCAATAATTTACCTGATGATGCAAATTTAGACCTAATTTTTTAAATTTATTTGTTATAATTTTTTTTATCATAAACCCAATTGGTTGAAGTCTCTTTTCTACCTTTAGGTGCAAGGTTCAACTCATTGCTGTTATGCTATTCTTTTTACTTTTTTAATATTTTATAAATTAAATTATTACTCCTTACTTCCTACAATTAATTGAACACTTTTAATATAAAATGATATGAGACCTACGCTTATTAATAAAAAATTATCACTTTTAATAAGTGATAATATTTTTGTTAGAGTGGCTATTACTTTGTATTATGTTTTTATCACTTTTATTAAAACTTTATCAATTTTAAAAAATGATAACTTTTTATTAATAAGTGACAGGTCTCATGTAATGAAGCAATCTCCTATAAGTTTTTTCCTTAACTTTAACCAATATTCATATTTTTACACAAAATGTCATTACTTTTACACTAAATCCAATTAATTTTATTATTATAATATTATCATTTGACACAGCACACTTACTCATTACACACTTTTCTTATAAGTTATGCATATTTTAGTGTGCGAACACCTCCAGGACGGAGTGAGTATTCTTAAGATATATATTTATCTATATTTATGTATCTATTTGTATATATAAATAAATAAATATATATATACACTTATCTAATAATAAATTTGTTTGCCTAAAATATAAATTAATTTATGGCGGCAAATTTTTTTTCAAATTTGTTAGAAAAAAGTTAAAAATTACTTTATTGATATTTTATTGGAATTAATTTGTATAAATCTAAAAACTCTTTAAATAAAAATTTTAAAAGGTTCTTTGAAAGTATAATGTCTTACTTTTCATTCTCTGTGTTAAAAATAAAAGTCTCGAGTTATTTTTCATTCGACTCATGCATAATTCTGGCAGCTGTGAACTTATTTGAATAATAGTTGATATTTCAATTTTTATTTTGTCTCTTTTAAATATATACAATAATTCCTGATGTGGTCGTATTATTCACCTTAAGTGAATGAAATAAAAGAAAGACATCTTTATGTATAATTAGTAGTAGAATGAGATGCAATTTACAAGTCTTTGTTATTGATAAATAGTGAATTGTGCAATATTTTTAAATCAAAAATATAATATATAGAAGGATTAATATTACTTGACATTACAATTTTTAAATTCATGTATAATACAAAATAATTAATTATATTAATATAAATAAAATTTTATTTAATAAACATTATAGACCGTGCATCGCACGGGTGAAAAAACTAGTATTAGTAAAAGGAGAAGTGTTCTCACCACAAGTCGCCATGTGTCAATTTTAATACATTCTCCAAGTGACATGTGTCGTCCATCTAGATCATATATTTCAAAGACTATAACTCTTATCTTTTTACATTCCTAACGTATAGATAATAGATCAAGAGACGGGCGGATGCATTCTTCAAATGCCGATGTTTCGCATTCGAATCGTCGATGATTGAAGCCACCTTCATACACACAGTCCCCTGGACTCGGTGAATCAACGCCGAGTGTGGGGAATTCTCGTGTTTCGAGCACAAATCCTTTATCAATCTTAGGGATTTGGTGTGGTTCCCTAGCCGCAACGCCGTCAGCGCCCTCTCACATTCGAGCTTTATCATGGCAAAATCTGCTGCTGCATTATTACTGTTTTTTCCCCCATTTCTCGACTCGGGTTTTGCAGGATTTTTGGTATCGGATTGCTCGAGGTTCGAGGCACCGCCGGTGGTAGGAGTGACATCTGCCGCCGCCTCGACCGACGATGATGGCGGCCGGGATTCCCTGGAGCGAGGAGCAGTAGTCCGCTTCTTAGGCCCCATTTCTGGTTTTCCGGTAACAAGCAACTTAATTGCATGCATAGATTTAATTGCTAAACCTATTGAATCTATACATACATATTATTGGTTCTGTATTTTGTACAAAATCAGAGAGAGAGAGAGACTTACAGAAATCTGGAAGAAGAACGATCGACGGTGAGAAGAGTACACAGAACTACAGGCAGATATATATATATATATACTGTATACACATATAATAGACATAGCCTGGAGGAGTTTACTCTTTAACGGACTTCGGCGTACGCGAGTCAGCAGGAATTGCACATATGAGAGATTAATTTGACAAGGTTAATTTCTCAACTCTCCTTCGCAGTTTCTTATATTTTGAATTGTTCATTAATTTTTTTGTGCTTATCTTTATTTAAAGCTCTCTTTATATAGAGATTCAAGGGATGAAAAATAATGAAAACTAGGATTAGCGCAACAACACTACACATTTAAGGGTTCCGCCTTATTTTATTGCATATAAAATATAAGGCTGGTTAAACTGAACTCAGGTGAAATCATGCTCTAATGTCGTCTTCAATTCTATCTCCTTCTACATGTTTGTGTTTTTCAGAGAATGTTATAAGGATTTGTTGTTACCATTTATTCCACTGCCATCTTATTGAAATCCAATGACATTCTGCGCAAACTGCTCTAAAGGTATTCATGTTCATAGGTTATTTTTTCAGCGTTATTCCTGTAGATTAAATTAACCTCACGTGCTGAACACTTTTATAATTAAATTTCACCTCATATTTTATCATCAAAATTGAAGGCAAATCTTATATTTTATAAATATTTATAATGTATGTCCTTGGCATAAAATTTGCTATAAAATGCAGACTTCAGGGTAAAAATATGTCTTCTGTAGTAGAAAAGACCAAGTTCAGCATTTGATAAAAAAATTAAGGAAAAAGTGAATCAATGAAAAAATATCATCAAGAGTGATATTAGACAGAACAAAATGAAATACTTTTAATTAATAATCAAGAACCTATCTTGAAAAGTGAGATGAATATTAACTCCTAACATCATGAAATTCTATGAATTTTGCATTTAAAAAAATATTAAACCATTTCCCACCATAAAAGGAGAAGACACAAATAACAAGATAATAACATAAATCATGGATGTAAATGGCGGTCGCCGAGATCGCCTAGGCGCTTGAAGGCCCTCGGCCGCCGACGCCAAGATCAAATTACAACACATTTGGCGCGGCCGCCTAGGCCGTCTTGGCACCACCTAAATGACCATTACTCTTCTTTTTTAATTTTAATTTCAACTTAAAAGTTAGAACTAAACTTAAAAAATAAAAACTAATTTTCTAAATTACTAAAAAATAAAGTTTAATTAAATTACTTCATAATTTATTGTTCTATGTATTTTGCTCTTTTTGTGTTTCATTTGGAAGTTGGACAATGTCGTATTATGATAGTTTTTAACATTTATTGACTTTTTATATTTTGTGATAGTTATTAATTATGTTTTGAATTTATAATTTATCTATAATGTATATTTTTATTAATATATGTTTAGAAAAAAATTAATATTAATAAAAAATAAAAAAACCTTGCCACCGCCTAGGCGGTCTTGACGCTTGGCGGCACTCGACCACCCGACGACCGTCAAACGCCATTTGCACCCTTGACATAAATATAAATGTTAAATCGAAGCAAATAAAACTAAAGGAAATATACAATCTTCTTTTAGCTAGACTCCAATGCTAAATCCTGGTCAGTATAGGCTCTTTGAAGAGATACAATAGGTGGATGAAAAAATAAAAGTCAAATTTTGAAAGTAGTATACGAGTGTAGGAATATGAGACCAAATATTCAGAAAACCTGTTACCAGATATATTTACTTACCCTCAACACACAATAATTAGACAAATACAATGCAGTAAATAAATATTTTAAAAGTTAATAATCATAAGTTATTAAGAGTATAAATTATGTATTTCCTATTCTACCAAAAAAAATTCCATACAAGATCCAAATCTGACCTTCCAAAACTTAATTATTTTGACATTAGTAGATCGAAGAAAGAGGGCTCTATTAGCAGGTCGACACAATCAAATCTTGTTGATTTTCTTCTCCATCTCCATACTTTTGAGGTAACTCAACTGATGAAAAAACATTAGCAAGCATTATTACTAAAAGCCAAGTTATTTTTAATGAAGAGAATAATGAAAGAACACAAAAAAAATTATTGTACATATATTTTAAATATATATTACATCCAAAAATCATGAGCGAGTCAGTAGTGACAACAATAGATGAGTTGATACTTGAAAACTCATTGGTCTATAATTAGTTTTGTAACGAAACTCTAGATGTCAAGTAATAGGATTGTCCGACCTCCCTAGAGCTCTCTTATTTTCCTCAATTTTGGGTTTGAATTTTCTCAAGTAAAATATTGAAATGCATTTATCAAGTCAATAACACACATTTGGAAGCCAAAATCATTTTGTGACACCTTAATCATTTTATGACCAATGATAGTCCCTTATGTCATTGCACAACAATATTAAGCTATATGATCACTGACCTTAAGTCCATTTTTATGACAATTGTTGCATAATATTCAAATACAGGAACCAGGTTTTGTAACTCAATCTATACCTCTGTTCAATGTAGCATATAAAGTCTTAATAAGCCACTCTGTTATCGCATTGTCTTTATAAATCTAGACTCGAGAAGAGCAATGTGCAGAGCCAAAGTAAACACATCCCTAGAAATTAAATCCCACAGAAATTCAAACTAACTATATGTATGAATGGGCACCTGATGGCTGAAATATTATAAATAAAATAAACGGAAAATCGAGGCTCGTAAGGAACACGGTTTCCTTAAAACAAAATATGCCCCTCACTCTAGGTGCTTATTTGGGACACTTGTTTCCCAGGATACAACGATAAAAAACAACGATATAGCACAATATCTTGCTTAAAACGAATCGAGATATTGTTCGTAAATCACCGGAGTAAGAACAAAAATTTAGCGGAATATTTGGACAAAAGTAAGTGGCAGGTTGCCGGAAAGTATCTGGATATTTTTCCACTCAAATATTGTATATTTGTTATTCTTGTGTTTTTTGCAACACATAAGAATACTATTTATAATATTCAAAAAGTGACTGTTGGAGTATGGCCATAAAGACCCACAAATGGTCTTGACCGTAACCGCCAAAACGTCTGAATTAAATGCATTAAAACATGTTTTTAAGTTTCAAAATGTGTTGTAACTGTAGAGATTTTTGAAATCTTAGCAGACCTGAAAACGCCCATCAGGAACTGCTCAGGATGGTCTTTTAGGACTCAGGTCAGGATGACCTTCAGCGGACTCAGGTCAGGATGACAAAGACTCAGGTCAGGACAGGAGTCAGGTCAGCATGACCAAAACTCAGGCCAGGACATGGAGTCAGGTCAGCATAACCAAGACTCAGGTCAGGGTGGACCATCAGTCAGGTTAGAAAGAGACCTTCAGGAAACTCAGGTCAGGACACGAGTCATGTGTTGGTCCCAAATAATCAGAGACAGATGTATGGGGGGGGAATACAACTGTAAGTACAAATTTTTTAAAGAACAGATTACAGTGGACTTTCTTAAAAGCACAAGCCACTTATAAAGTATCAATGGACTTGAAGGTCGCCTGACAAGTAGCCTGAGGTTTTGATCAGTTTGAGTTTTGCAGCGGATTATGAGTTTTAAAACACTTGAAGTTATTAACACACACAAGAGCACATGAGACACAGGGATTTATAGTGGTTCGGAGTTAAACTTCTCCTACATCCACTTTTCCTGATTTAACAGGAGAATTCCTTAACCACATGAATTCCTTGTTTTAGAGTGCCAAGGTGCACTGATCAAGAATAGCTCCTCTTGATCTCTAGGATTTTCACTGAGTCCTAGTCCTCTCAGATTTCAGACTGGGACACTTCTCAGCTTACTTTCTTATCACTCACAACCTTGAACCTAACTTGGTTTAAGGGTTTGAGTTTTCCAACTAAGAATGAGATAACCCTTACAACTGTGGATGGTATCTAGATTGGGTTATCTCAGTAGGCTTCTAAGATATTACAGTGTAAGCCTAAATACAAGATGAATTCTAAGCAATGTGAGCACTTGGGAAACTAGTGTGATTTCGAGTGCTTGAGTGTTTGAGCTTTTCAGATTATCAGTTGAGCTTGGTAGTTTCCCCTGTTTGGCTTCTTCTTCAGCTCTTGTATTTATAGACTTAAATTTGAAAGACTATCCGTTGGAGAGATCAAATTTAAGCTTTTTTGGTGTGCCAACGTTCTTCAAGATTTTCCTCAGATTTTGGATGGTCAAATCTGTGAAAATGTAGTAGTCCAACGTTCCAAAGATTTTCTTCAAATTTTGGATGGTCAGCTCTCAAGCATTAAATGGTTGATAGCTCATTAAATGCATGATTAGAGTTAATGCAGCCAACTTTGAAAACTGTGCCATCCTAGGTTGTTGGTTGCTTCTGAACTTGGTACTGATAGGTCAGACTTTGTGTCAGATCCGTACATAGGTGGCAGTATCTCATTGGCCTGTCTTAATTGTTCCTCAGTCCAGTCCTAACGGTTGTATTGAAGTCCTCTGTCTTTTCATCAGGTGACTTGGAACATTCCCTTTGCTGCATTTAACTCTTCATTTATGTGTCTGTTGCTTCCTTCTTAAATGCTGAAGGCATTTAATGCATCAGGTTACTTCTCTTCAGGGGAGTCTTGTCAGGCTGCTTCGACTTAGTCTTCTGGGGTGCATTCTTCAAAGAATGGGTGTATCTACTAATTCAACATCAGGCTAGTCTAAGATACATCAGGCCAGTATCTATACATCAGACTAGTTTTTCAATAAAGTGACCTGTTACTTTACAAACTTATTTTCTAAATTTTTATCATAGTCTCTTAACACTTTGGGCTAGTTTTCTAAGTCTTTAGAGATGCATTAATACATCAGGGGAGTCTTTGGGATTTTGTCAAAATATTTTACAAGTCATTTCCAAACATCATGTCAGCATGACCAAGACTCAGGTTAGACAGGAGTCAGGTCAGCATGACCCAGACTCAGGTCTGGACAAGAGTCAGGTCAGCATGACCAAGACTCAGGTCACACAGGAGTCAGGTCAGCAAAAATTCCTGAGTCAGGAAAAATTTAGGCAAAACTTAGCTAGTCAGGCCGCCACCAAAACACAAGTTCGAGGTTTTTATGCCAAATTTGGCCATGATTTGCACCCCCCTACGCGCACGCGTAGATTGTGGAGGAGAATAACCACATTACTTTCTTGCAAGCTAAGGATGGGTTTCTCCTTATATACCCACTTCCTCCACAACAATTTTCCAATGTGGGACAAGGCTTTTAGCCTTTCCCTTAATTTCTCATTTTCCTTCCTTCCCATTTCTCTTTTGTTACAACAAACTTAAAAATTCAATTTCTCATTCACCCAATATTGAAATCGGACGTGTAATATACCGAATCGAAGCTCTCTTCGAGGAGCACAAATTCCAACAATCCCCCACATGAATGGAAATTGATACAGATACCAAAAAAATGTTTTTGGTGATATATAACAACGTTAGAAGCTTGCAAAGGATAGGTAGGTGTTACCCTTTAAACCTTCCCTTGTGAAAATACACTTACTTTACTAATTGAATAGTAGACGTGATGTCTTTGAACTATCAACCATTAGTGTAAACGATGGTGTAATTCACTCAAGTTCTTCCTAACAACTCTCAGTTCTCATGAGTATGTTCATTTCAGCCATGAACATCGCCTGGTTCTGCAAGAGTTTCTAGGAATATGTCTTATAATATTCCCTTCGAAGCGGCCCCACTTCTCTCTCACATAGGTGATTCTTTTAAGATATCTCAAACTCTTCTCAAATCATTAATAGCCATTTTCCTAATCCTCATACCACTTCACTGTAACATCTTTTAGGCAATGGGTATTTTAGGGTTTAATTAGATTATCCCCCACAAAACAGTGATTTTGAGTTAGACAATTAGGTTGTCCTTTTGAACCTAATTCTTGGGACCTTCAATCATTTAGGTAAGGTTTTCCTTCATCTCCACTCATTTTTCTAAGGCTTTAAGACTCATTCCTCAAGATGACGATAAAATTAACTCTCTATTTAACCATTTGGTTAATGGATCCGCTATGTTATCTTTAGACCTTACATAGTCTATTGTGATAACCCCAGTTGAGAGTAGTTGTTTAATGGTATTATGTCTACGACGAATATGTCTAGACTTACCATTATATAGATTACTTTGTGCCCTACCAATTGCAGATTGACTATCACAATGAATGCAAATTGGTGGCACCGGTTTCGTCCATTTCAGAATATCTTCTAAAAAATTCCTAAGTCATTCGGCTTCTTCACCACATTTATCTAGAGCAATAAACTCTGATTCCATGGTGGATCTTGCTATCACCGTTTGTTTAGAAGATCTCCAAGATATGGCTGCTCCTCCTAAAGTGAACACGTATCCACTTGTAGACTTTGAGTCCTTTATGACCGATATCCAATTAGCATCGCAATAACCTTCAATTACAACCGGATATCTTGTATAATGCAGTCCATATTCTCGCGTATTCCTCAAGTATCTAAGTACTCTTATAATAGCTTTCCAATGACACTCACCCGGATTACTAGTGTATCTACTTAACTTGTTTACGGCGTAGGCCAAGTCCGGTCTTGTACAACTGGTTAAGTACATTAAACTGCCTATTACTCTTGAGTACTCCACTTGACTCACACCTTCACCTCTATTTTTGGCTAGATGTTGGCTAGGATCTATCGGAGTTCTAGCAAAACCCGTATCATTTTTGCTAAACTTCTCTAGAATCTTATCCACATAATGAGTTTGACTCAAGACAATTCCATCTGATGTTTTATGAATTTTAATTCCAAGTATAACATCAGCTAGTCTCATATCTTTCATGTCAAATTGGGAATTCAATATATTCTTTATGGACTTTACCATTTTATCATTACTTTCAATGATTAATATGTCATCTACATAAAGACACATGATTATGTAACCATCTTCGGTGTCTTTTATATAAACACATTTATCACATTCATTAATTTGAAATCCATGTTCTAACATGGCATTATCAAATTTCTCATGCCATTGTTTTGGTGCTTGTTTCAAACCATATAATGATTTTACTAATTTGCACACCTTGTTTTCTTGTCCCGAAGCTAGGAACCCTTCGGGTTGTTCCATGTAAATCTCCTCATCTAAATCACCATTTAGAAAGGTGGTTTTTACATCCATTTGATGTATTTCTAGATTTCTCAAAGCCACAATCGCTATGATTAATCTTATTGACGTAATTCTCGTGACGGGAGAATACGTATCAAAATAGTCAAGACCTTCCTTTTGTCTATAACCTTTTATCACAAGTCTTGCCTTGTATTTATCAACGGTCCCGTCCGCTTTCATTTTCCTTTTGAAAATTCACTTGTACCCTAGTGGTTTACTTCCTGGAGGGAGATCCACTAGTTCCCACGTGTGATTTTGTAAAATAGAATTTACTTCACTTTGAATTACTTCTTTCCAAAGAGGACCTTCGAAAGAGTTCACTGCTTCTTTAAAGCTTTGAGGTTCACTTTCGAGCATGTAAGTTAGAAAATCCAGAAGGATTTTTCTACTCGTGCTCTTTTACTACGTCTTGGTTCAATCTCTTCGTCATCTACAATTTCATCAATTGTAGGATTTGCAAAACTAGGGTTTGCATGGCTAGGGTTTGCATGTTCTTTAGAAGTACTAGCCCCTTCATTTATTTTGCATGGAAATATATGCTAAAAAATGAGGCATTTCTTGATTTCATGATTGTATTCTTATGTATATCATCAATTTGTGATTCATACACAAGAAACCGATAGACACTACTGTTATGTGCATATCAAATAAATATACAATCAACAGTTTTAGTGCTTATTTTTACTTTCTTAGGTGGTGGAATTGCAACCTTAGCAAGACACCCCCACACTTTTAAATATTTATAAGATGATGCTCGGCCATGCCATAATTCATATGGACTTTTATCAACTTTCTTACGTGGTATCTTATTTAAAAGATAATTTGCCATCAACACCGCTTCACCCCACATATTTTGAGGAAGTCCAGAATCTAGTAACATTGCATTCATCATTTCTTTAAATGTTCTATTTTTCGGTTCCACGACACCATTTTGTTGAGGTGAATAAGGTGCGGTAATTTTATGCTTAATTTTGTGGTGTTCACAAAATTCGGCAAACGGAAACTCATACTCACCTCTTCTATCGCTTCTCAACATTTTAATTTTCCGATTGAGTTGATTTTCAACCTCATTTTTATAAAGCACGAACTTATCAAAAGCTTCGTCTTTACTTTTTAGAAGATACACAAAACAAAATTTTGTGCTATCATCTACAAAAGTGATGAAATATTTATTTTCACCACGTGTTTGTACACTTTTTAAATCGCACACATCCGTGTGAATTAATTCAAGTGGTTCACTATTTCTTTCAATAGTTCGGAAAGATGACCGAGTCATTTTCGCTTCTACACAAATCTCACACTTATGATTTGTATCAATTTGGAGTGTAGGAATACTATTCATATTCATTAATTTCCTTAGTGAATTAAAATTGACATGTCCCAAATGACCATGCCACGTAATAGACGACTCAATCAAATAAGAAGAAGATGAAGCATTTTTATTCATATTTTTCTTGATCGTCATTACATTGAGCTTAAAAAGTCCATCACATTCGTAGCCCTTTCCGACATACACTCCATTCTTGGATAAAATTATTTTATCCACCCCTATTACAATTTTGAACCCATGTTTGTTCAATAAAGACCCGGACACCAAATTCTTACGAATTTCTGGTACATACAAAACATCGTTCAAAGTTAACTCCTTATCGGAGGTAAATTCAACACTACCTTCCCTTTCCATTTAACATCGGAAGTTGCCGAATTGCCCATGTAGAGCTCCTCTTCACTGACATTTTCATCAAGGAAATTAAATAATTTCTTGGAGGAACAAATATGACGGGTTGCACCCATATCGAGCCACCATTCACGTGTGTTTGAACCCACCATGTTTACCTCGGACACAACAGCCGAGAAGTGCTTCTCATCTTGGTTGACCATATTTGCTTGGTCTTTCTTCAGCTTTAGCAAGTCCTGGTGAATTTCTTTTTAAATTCATTCTTCTTCGGACCCAAATTCTTGGTCGAAGGGTTTTCTTTTTTCTTCCCATTATTCTTGGGATTGGTCCTCGAGCCTTGGCCTTGTTCAACAACGTTGGCTTTAGGCTCGGAGGCACCATATTTTTTGCTTGATTTCTTATTGTCCTCTTCAATACGAAGACGAACAACAAGCTCCTCCACTGTCATCTCCTTTCTTTTGTGGGTGAGATAATTCTTGAAGTCTTTCCATCCGGTTGGCAACTTGTCGATGATGGCAGCCACTTGGAACGACTCACTAATTACCATCCCTTCCGCATGGATATCGGAAATGATAACATGTAGCTCCTGCACTTAGCTAACAACAGGTTTTGTATCCACCATTTTAAAATCAAGAAATTTACTTACGAGGAACTTCTTTGTCCTGGCATCCTCAGTCATGTATTTTTCTCAAGAGTTTCCCACAACTCTTTTGCAGTTTTGATCCCAATGTACACGTTGTAAAGAGCATCAGATAGACTGCTGAAAATAAAATTCTAGGATAAAAATTCTAAGTGATTCCATGCTTCTTGGGCAAGCACGGATTGCTCGTCGGGTTCAGCAGGAAGAGTGGGAGGATCTTCCCTTAAGAACCTCATCAAGTTGAGCGTGGTTAAGTAAAAGAGCATCTTTTGTTGCCACCTTTTGAAGTTCATTTCGGTGAACTTCTCCGGCTTGTCGTGGTGGTGAACTGGAATCGTCACTGACGGAACTTGAACAGTCGAGCCAATAAAGGTGGAAGCGGAGGCTGGAGCAGTGGCAGCTACCGGGATAATATCATTCGTCATACTTGGATTTGTATCAGCCATCTTGAAGAAAATATTTTGTTTTAAGACTGTAGGAATGGGCACCTAATGGCTGAAATATTATAAATAAAATAAATGGAAAATCGAGGCTCGTAAGGAACACGATTTCCTTAAAACAAAATATGCCCCTCACTCTAGGTGCTTAGTGAATATTTGGGACACTTGTTTCCCAGGATACAACGATAAAAAGCAACGATATAGCACAATATGTTGCTTAAAACGAACTGAGATATTGTTCGTAAATCACCAGAGTAAGAACAAAAGTTTAGCGAAATATTTGGACAAAAGTAATTGGCAGGTTGCCGGAAAGTATCTGGATATTTTTCCACTCAAATATTGTATATTTTGTTATTCTTGTGTTTCTTGCAACACATAAGAATACTATTTATAGTATTCAAAAAGTGATTGTTGGAGTATGGCCATAAAGGCCCACAAATGGTCTTGACCGTAACCGACAAAATGTCTTAATTAAATGCATTAAAACAGGTTTTTTAAGTTTCAAAACGTGTTGTAACTGTAGAGATTTTTGAAATCTCAGCAGACCTGAAAACGTCCATCAGGAACTGCTCAAGATGGTCCTTCAAGACTCAGGTCAGGATGACCTTCAGGGGACTCAGGTCAGGACAGGAGTCAGGTCAGCATGACCAAAACTCAGGTCTGGACATGGAGTCAGGTCAGCATGACCAAGATTCAGGTCAGGGTGGACCATCAGTCATGTCAGAAAAAGAACTTCAGGAAACTCAGGTCAGGATGACCCGAACTCAGGCCAGGATCACCCGGACTCAGGTCAGGACAAGAGTCAGGTCAGCATGACCAAGACTCAGGTTAGACAGGAGTCAGGTCAGCATGACCCAGACTCAGGTCAGGACAAGAGTCAGGTCAGCATGACCAAGTCTCAGGTCAGATAGGAGTCAGGTCAGCATGACAAAGACTCAAGTCAGACAGGAGTCAGGTCAGCAAAAATTCCTGAGTCGGGAAAAAATTTAGGCAAAACTTAGCTAGTCGGCCGCCACCAAAACACAAGTTCGAGGTTTTTAGGCCAAATTCGGCCATAATTTGCACCCCCCTACGCGCACGCGTAGAGTGTGGAGGAGCATAACCCCATTACTTTCTTTTAAGCTAAGGATGGGTTTCTCCTTATATACCCACTTCCTCAACAACAATTTTCCAATGTGGGACAAGACTTTTAGCCTTTCCCTGCATTTCTCTTTTCCCTTCCTTCCCATTTCTCTTTTGTTACAACAAACTTAAAATTTCAATTTCTCATTCACCCAATATCGGAATTGGGAGAGTAATATACTGAATCGAAGCTCTCTTCGAGGAGCATAAATTCCAACACTATACTAATACAGAGAGGATTTAGTATAACTATAAATGTATATGAAGAAGTTCCAGAGGATGCAAGATAAATTACCTGAAAATTTCCACCCTGAACAAGTGAAGACCATATGTAACAGCATTTTCTGCCAGATTCAGTCCACCCATACCACTAACTAATGAAAACACTGCTCCAGAACCAAAACTCGCAGCCATCCTGCAACAAGCAATACCAAGCAATTAGCATTAACAACAATGCATAGCAAAACCAGGCATTATCGTATGAGAAAGGAAAATGTGTGAAAGAGAACTTGTTTATATCATACTCATATTCAGAAGTGATTGCAGAAAATGAAACTGTCTTTGAAGATGTGATATAGTATAAAGATTGTGGAGTAATTGATCAAGAGTAAAACTGATAGGAATTTATATACATACATATATTAAAATCCAGTAAAAAAGGTTGTTTTTATATAAGGACATTTTTCTCAATTCCAGCACACAATATGTACCGAAGTAGTCAAAACCCATACACGGTGAAAGTGGCTATCTGTTGGGACAATCTGAGTATTTTGATTAGATCCCAAAACCCCTGATGAATTTGCCTAAGTATAGTTGTTCAGGATAATATAATTCAGGATAGTTAGGATAGTAATTCAGTACAGGAGGACCATGCTGAAGACTGAAGAATATTGGAGTCGACCCAATTTACTGAAGTCTGAAGTGTAAACCATCCTGAAGGAGTCAGTCAGTCTTGCTAAAGATTGTCTGTTCTGAAGCTGAAGATCGAAGCCTGCTGATTCATCCTGAAGTCAATCCTGAAGTACCATTGGCTGATGCTTCTACTGAGTACACTAAGCTTACTCAGGACAGAACCTAGTCAGTGAAGAGTAAGTGTTACCTATCAGGCTGTACTGAATGCACTTAAGACCTGACTTAGGCCTTGGTTCAGTTCACCTGAATCCTGTAAGTCCAAAGCAAAAAGGTTACACATACTGGGCTGAATAACCTATCAGGCTGTGCTGAATGCACATAGGACCTGACTCAGGCCGTGGTTCATTTCACCTGAATCATGTAAGTCCAAAGCAAAAGGTTATTTATGCTATGGGACAAGAGACAAAGAGAATGTCAGTAGACTCCATTAAAGACACACGTTCAGACTGAGTTATTAACAAGAGACTCAGAGTATTGAATGTATGAGGAAGGACAAATGTCTAAAGGTCAACTAGCCGTTGTAGCGGAGAGACAATGATCTTTCGACACACATGCACGGAGTCTGCGCAGCATTTAATGCGGCATTTAATGCGTCTCAAAAGTTGCAGGTGATGTGACAACTTGCCAGAATAAGCATGGCGGTTAGGTCAAACAGTAATTCTAGCCTGCAATCTACCTAAAATAGGAAAGATTTGATTTGATCTCCTCCAACGGATCTATTTTGAATCTTACCTATAAATATGGAGAGCCTTGCACCCATTCAAGGTTAACGGGAAATTTCCAAGAGAAAACTCTCAAGAATCCAAGCTTTCAAAGCATACTATAAACAACACTCTGCAATTAAATTTTCCTAGTGTTGTAGTAGGATTCACTCTGTATTTGCTTAGATCTATAGCTCTATTATTTAGCCTTGTTTTGTATTGCTAGAGCTATCTTAGTTGGAAACCAGAATACCAAACCACTCAAGGTGTGAGATTGGTTGGTTAGAAGGACTGGGACTTGTAAAACGCCCAGGGGTCAGTTCCTAAGAGAGGAAGTTGGCTACTCGTGTCCCTTGGCACGTAAAATCCAAGTACCTATCCTCAGGGTTTTGAGGATAGCTTCCTGTTAAATCAGGTCGTGGACGTAGGAGTTGGCTATCTCCGAACCACGTTAAAAAGTCCCATGTGTGCTGATTTACTGCTTTGTTCAGGATCATAACTGTCATCATAATAAACTGAACATTCTGCATCGTTTTTCTATTCAGGACTGAATCAATCATCCTGAATCT
The DNA here is from genome assembly GCA_026898435.1 of Prunella vulgaris. Taxonomy (NCBI): domain Eukaryota; kingdom Viridiplantae; phylum Streptophyta; class Magnoliopsida; order Lamiales; family Lamiaceae; genus Prunella; species Prunella vulgaris. The sequence continues at coordinate 59,784 of JAPKLY010000118.1, forward strand.
TAATACTGTGCACTCAGCCTTAACCACCAGTTTACTAAGCAAACTCAGAGAAAATGTTTTCAGAAACTAAAACGAGTAAAATCTAAGGGCTCACTTTCCGCACTCACTCTGGCTCACTGAGTTAGTGGTCCAACTGACTTGCTTCCGAGCTGTCAGTAGGTTTGTTATCTCTACTGAGCTTCCTAGCACTTTACTCACACTCAGCTTATCTGACTCATTACTGAACTGTCCCTGCTGCCCCTGTGGACCTTCAGCGTACTGAGTACTTCAGAAAATCCTGACTGAGAGTGTTAGAGCATTTTTCTGAGTCTTTCAGAAAAATCTGACATCAGTGTATTCCCCCCCATACACTGATTATACTCGTTTCGGGACCAACAAGTGGTATCAGAGCAGTGGTTCAAAAGACCACTGACTTTGCTTACCAACAGTTTCTGAGGTGAAACTTTTGGTGGTCTACTGAACTGATCTTGTTTCTGAAAACTGCATACCATGGCATCCGGTTCTAAACACCTCGAAGGCAATCTTCCTGAATTCTCTATTGACAACTATGACTATTGGAAATTCAGGGTACTCGCACATCTCTACTCTATCCATGATCAGATGCCACAGGTGATTGAACATGGCCCAATCAGATTTATGAGAAATCTTCAGACGACCTGGCCCGTTGCTGGCAATGTACCTGTTCCAGCCGCCGGAGATGAAGAAGTGGAGAGGTCCGCACTTAATTCTGATCAGATTAAGCAAATCGGACTGGATAATGTTGCCAAAAACATTATACTCCACACCGTTTCTTACGAGAATTCAGTCAGACTCATGCATCTGAAGACTGCAAAAGAGATCTGGGATACTTTGAGAGAGATGAGTGAGGGATCAAAAAAGATCAAGGAGAACAAGAGAGATCTTGCAATTAGGAAGTTCGAAGCCTTCCGGATGCTAGAGGGAGAATCCATCGATCAGATGGAAGCTCGGTTCATTAAGATGATGAACGAGCTAGCAACCCTTGGGAAGGAGTTTCCCAAGAGGGAGGTGTCTTCTAAAATCCTAAATTGTCTCCCTTAAAGATGGGACACAGGAGTAATCTTGTTAAAGAATACTCAGGACCTTACAAACATTCCTTACTCTCACCTATTCTCAGAGTTAAAAGCTCTGGAATTCGACCTCGATAAGAGGAAGAAGGGTGTTGTCAGTGAGGAAGTTAGTGAGGAGAAGACTCCTGAAAAGGAAAAGAGTGTGGCTCTTAAAGCTACTCTTGATAATATATCTTTTGAGTAAAGGACGTAACCATTCGGTTTGCGACTTTTGAAGAAGAGTTGCAACCTTTTAGTATAACTCTTGAGTAAGAGTTGCAACCTTTCGATACAACTCTTGGATGTCTATATATACTCAAGATATGTGGAGTTCATAAATAACTGAAATAGTAGATTCAATTAATAATTGAAGATTGAGAATTGAAGTTTCTCAATACAGTAAAAAGTCGAGTCTCTCTATATATTATTTTGAGTCTTTTGTTTTATTAAAACACTTGTGAATTCTGCTTCTGAAGTTCGTTAGAGTGTAACTATCGAATTTCCGTGAGATAGGTTTTGTATCCTGGAAGGTCAATTCCTTGTGAGAACCATTTACACCTAAGTGGGAGGAATTAATACCTTTAAAGATAGCATCATTTTTCGGTGTGCCTAACCTATCATTAACTCCATTACCCACATATATACAACAATTTTAAAGGTATTAACTTTCTATGATGGAGTTCATGTGGATGAAGGCACAATTATACGATGGAGACCAAAAATTTGAGAGAGATTAAACAGTCTCACTAACAACAAGTTATTTTTCTCATATTACCAGGGAAGTTATCTTGCTTAAACATTAATTAAAATTATGGCTTATACATTATTTATCTGGCTTGACACATTATGCATTATTACTCATTAAATTGAGTGAATACAGTAGTCTAACAAAATTGTGTAAAGACGCTGAAGCTATGAGTTACATTATGTTTTGAAAATTTTCATTGAGGCATTTTCACAAACACCCCATGTCCAGACAAATTGCAGAATAGTTTTAACTCTAAATGCGAGATTTTCTCACAGGCATTTTCACAAACACCTTGTGTGCTGAAAAACTAGCAGAAATTTTATATGAATTAAGTCCGCAGGAAGATGCCAAAATCCTAATCTAAGCAGCATTCTCAATAAGAGGAATACACTTAATTTCTCAGATATTTCAACAAATATTACTGGAATATTTTGATAAAGAAGAGACGAATCGAAGGTTATACCAGAGAACATCACGCTGTGCCACAAATGTGTTAGCAGCGAATTCAGGCATGAATAATTTATGTCAAAATCGTTCAAGCCTCCACGGAGGCTTCAACCTTCTCAGCGGCGACACTGCCCATCATCCGCCATGGATCCGTCGATGTGCAAGCATCCTCATCGCTGGTTTTATCTTCGGCAGAGGGTGCAGTTGATGGAATAACCTGCAGCATTTTTGGCCATAGGGCGTGAACGGCGGATGGCTGAGATTATGGCAGGAAAGCCGCACCTTTCTGTATTCAGGTAGTGACCCGTGCTTACAATATTGCCGCTAATATTGATTTGCGATCCGAGTCGCTTGATGTAGTGGTGTCTCCACTGTGGGGGGAGACACACGGTGTCAGCCGTCGATGGAGGTGGAAATTCTCGCCGTCCGACTTAGACCGTTACGTGAATCTGCCCCTATAAGTAACATAGACGCGCCGTTTCAACACCATGAATTGAGAGAGAGAGAGTCAGAGACATGATTTCTCTTTCTTCTTCTTTTGAATTGGGCCTTTTTTAAAATTTAGGCTCAAGGCATGATTAAATATTTGGGCCAATTAATTAAATTAATTTTGGGCCTAATATAATTTAAATCATGATAAAACTTGGGCTATGCTAATACTTTTTAGACCCAGAGGTTATTTTAAATTATTGAGCCAATTGAATTTTTTGGCCGAATAATTTATGGAGTAAATAATTTAATATCTGAGGTATTATAAATGTCATTCCATAAAACCCCTTGATTGTGAATATCAATTTAAATTTGATTTAGAATCATGGATTATAAATATTTGCTTGAAAGTGCAAATTATGTTTAAATTAAATTAACACATATAATTCAATGAGGAATTATTTTAGTGTTGAAGACAGCGTAATATGCCACAATAGATTAAAAGCAAAATTGTGTTGCTTTATATTTGATGAGATCTTATGAAATATAATCATGATAGTAGTATGATTAAAAAAAATCGTACTTTGATTATCTTTCAATAAAATCTATATTGGAAGACAAGAAAAAGGCCGTAAGAGATATGGAGCTATTACCGATTAAATATGATGTCTTGATTGAAACTAACTCATCTTAAGGTACAAGTAAAAATTGGCACCTTAACATTGAGTTAAAAAGACAATTCAATATTAGACATTGGTGAAATGGAAACTTGGATACATTTCAAAGTGCATGACCTGGAAATAGTGGGGGTGATACTATTTTGAAAGCTCCTAAATCTGACCTATGCACTTTTATTTACCACAACAAGTAAAGGTTGGATTTTAAATCCTTAATAGACTTATAGCTATGTGGAATGCGTTGTGGACATTCATGATAAGTCTACCTATGCAAGTAGAGAAGTGAGAGGCCGCTTCTTAGGGATTATATCGGTAAGATTCTAGAGTGCTTGCGAGACCAGGATAAGCACAAGGCCCGATACAAAATAGGTGCTGCCAAAAACAAAGAAGTAAGAAATCATACGCGACGAGAACTTGATTCCATTGGTTTCATGTTCAACCATACGTTAAAGGCTAAGTCCACTTCATGGCTATTCATTGCGTAAAACAAGTGTGTATTTTATTATTTTATTATATATTATATATGTAAATAAGTGGGGGATTGTTGTATATTATAGTATTTACATAATATAAAATAGAGTCGAGAGAACTCTTCACGTAAATATATCTTTTGAGTAAAGGTCGTAACCATTCGGTTTGAGACTTTTGAAGAAGAGTTGCAACCTTTTGGTATAACTCTTGAGTAAGAGTTGCAACCTTTCGATACAACTCTTGGATGTCTATATATACTCAAGATATGTGGAGTTCATAAATAACTGAAATAGTATATTCAATTAATAATTGAAGATTGAGAATTGGAGTTTCTCAATATAGTAAAAAGTCGAGTCTCTCTATATATTATTTTGAGTCTTTTGTTTTATTAAAACACTTGTGAATTCTGCTTCTGAAGTTCGTTAGAGTGTAACTATCGAATTTCTGTGAGATTGGTTTTGTATCCTGGAAGGTCAATTCCTTGTGAGAACCATTTACACCTAAGTGAGAGGAATTAATACCTTTAAAGATAGCATCGTTTTTTGGTGTGCCTAACCTATTATTAACTCCATTACCCACATATATACAACAAAAATGATATCGAAAATTACTAAAACAAAAAAGAAATAGAGATTACATAAATTGTTCAGAAGAAAAATTATTTTGAGGCACCAACTAATGTTAATCATAACAAACTTGCAGATTCACCAGGAAGCTTATTAAAATAATGCAGGCCAACCAGGAGTTTTACAAAGATTCATATTTTTGTTGATCAAAATATCATAAAATCGATCCCTTGAGAACTTAGCACCAATGAAATGAATATAATATCATTTTTTCTTTTCATGTTGCACCTATTAATTATGAAGCATAGGTGTATACATAAGGTTTATATAGTTTTGGTAAATAACCTGGATTGTGCATCTTTCTTGCCTCTCAATCTTTTCATGGCACAAGAAATACCAGCATTGACACAAGTCATCACAGCAAAATTGCGCGCTTGTATCAAGGGACCTGCAGAAAGAGCCTAGAAAATTATGAATAAATCTTTCTTTAATCCGGAAGTCAAAGATTCTCATATCTGGCCACAACATCTAAAGAGGTAAATAACTAAGCAGATAATCCAGTAAAAAAAAAACTATCTTACCCAATATCGGAAAGACATGAATTCGGCGAGGTTTTTGGAAGGCTGCAACCGAGGCCAATCTTCTTAGCGACATTTTATGATATATATGTATATATGTGTATGTTAAATAGTATCGAAATTGAATAATCAAAGTAACCAAAGTAAAAGATAATAAAACTCAAATTCCGCAAAAAAAAATACTGTCAGTAAAAAAAATTACCTAATGACATATGCAATATATAATATTAGTATTATAATAATACTAATATAAAAATAAATATTTATCTTGTGTATAAGTTAGGATGAACAATATCGTTTTGCTGATAATAAATTTTTTAAATGAACCAATATGTATATATATATATATATATATTTAATAAATTAATTATAATAATTGTTTTTATTTATTTTAATATATATGTATGTGTATATAATATTATATTGCTCTTCGTCACTGTAATTATTTTATCGTTGATGTTAGTATTATGACTAATAAAAATAACCATTGAATTAAATATAAATGCAGGGATAAAATTATAAGGTTAAAATATTTTAGATCTTAAAAATAAATAATCATATATAAATCAATTTGGGGATAAATAAAGTCACTAATTCAAAAAGTTCTCAGAAATTCCAGGAATTTTGATGGGATTGTTGATATTTATAAAATACACTAAAAAATTCATCAAATCCAACAATCCTTTAAAATATTTATATTTTATAAAATCAGTGGATTGTTTTTAAGTCTTTTAAAATCCTGATTGAATACCAGTGAATTATTTTTAAGTTATTTAAAATTCAGATTGAATATCAGTGGATTGTTTTTAAAATTCTGATTGAATACCAACAGACTTTTTAATAAGAAAAAAATCTTTTAAAATCCTACGAAATTCCTAACGAATAGACTCCCTAATATTAATATATTTTAAAGGTCATTCATAACAAGTGTACCAAGCAATATGGATATGCAAACAACTTACATGTACTTTTATATTTTAATAAAGTGTAATTCTTAAAGTCACTTTCATTTTTGCCAAAAAGCTACCCTTATTTATACTAAAAGGTCAATTAAATAATTTTTCAAAAAATGATCTTGAATTATATGGTGCATTTAAATGCACAATGAATTTGCTCTTTCTATAATATTTGTTGTATTGTACGCATCAATTTGTAGTCTATCTTATTATTTATAATTTGTACGTATTATATTATTTATTATGTTTCTTGAACTTTTAATTATAATAAAAACTAATTATAGTGTATATATAATTATTAAATAATAATTATTTTAGGTTAACTTTGGTCTTTAAAAATTATGAGAAATATTGAGATTGAGTCAAATTGTAGGTTATAGATGCTAAGGAGAGTTAAATGGATTAGTTATTGAGAAGTTGGATTTTGGGGTTGTTGGAGAATTTGTTTTTTATCTAATAATTTATCAAGTGTCTACTTTTAGCAAAAAAAATTAATTTTTTAATTTTGGTTCTATAATTTATTGAATGGGTTAATTCTATGAAAATACACCACTTTTTACTCAACTTTCAATTTAATTCCGGGCTTTATGATTATAATTAAAAAGAACAACCTTTTAAGAAATTTCAATCTGATACATATTTTTCATCTCCGACCGGCAATTGATGATGTATCTCGCCAGAGTGAGTAAAAGTTTGTCATGTTGGCATGCATGCATAAAATTTAGAAATTCAAACCTCCAGTATTGAGATTTTTCAGAATTTAGTATGATTTTGGGCAATTTTTCTAGGGTATTTGGGTGTTTTTTCAAGTGTTTTGTAAATATAATATTGAAAGTTACAAATGTATAAGAACATTTTTTCCTGTTACAGCCAGAAAATATTTATGAATAAAAAGTATTGTTATTATATATATATATATATATATATGAATATGATATATGGTGTGCAAATTAAAAAAATAAAATAAAATTAAATGTGTGTACGTCAGTGGGGTAAACTTTCACGCGCTCCGATGAGACACGTTATCGATCGTCGACCGAAAATAAAAAAATATGTATCAAATTGAAATTTCTTAAAAGGTCGGGCATTTTAATAAAAATCGTGAAGCTCAGGATTAGATTGAAAGTTGAGCAAAATGTGGTGCATTTTTATAGAATTAACCCTTTATTGAATTGTCTAGTTTTAATTCTATATTTTCCAAAAATAAAAAAATAGTACTCCTTCCGTTTCACTATAAGTTGCTCATTTTGTCATTTTTCGTCCATCCCACTATATGTTGCTCATTTGTTTTTTTACCTTTTTAGGAAATTACTATTCACTTCTTTATTATTATTTTCAATACTTTCTACATTATTCTCATTACTTTTTCATTTTTCTCTATCACATCATATGTACTATATCAATATTTTTATACCCTTATTAGTTCACAAAAGTTGTGAGCAACTTATAAGGGACGGAGGGAGTATAATTTTTTGTCATCCGTAATCATGTGTTAGTAAAAGTTAGAAATTTTTGTCTGCAATATTAACATGAAAATAAAAGTAAATGTTAACATGGACGTTAAATGTGTCACTAAACTTGATGGCCCACGTTATATGCACCCACAGAAAATAATATGCACCCATAGATGTTAAACATTTATTCCTTTGGAGTTGACTGCTTCAAAGCATGAAGACAAGTAAGTTCATACCAAGAAAAGGAGCAGTTGTCTTCATGCTTTGAAGCAGTCAACTGACTTGTACTAGAATTTTGCAAATAAACAAAATTCACACCCTCAAGAGGAATGAATCGTGTAGCATAAGTAAGTATATGGACAAGTAGTATCGAACCTACATAAGGTAAATCTAGGAGCAAATGTTTGTTTATTGTTGAGTTTAAGAGAAATAAATATCTAACTAGAAATGGAAATTGCAAGGGGGTGATTTTCCTAAATTCTAACAAGCAGTGCAATGAGATAAATAAAGAAATATAAAGGCAACTTCACTAACGACTAAACATTAATGAGATAAATAAAGAAATATAAAGACAACTTTCGAGGTGAACGAGGAACATGCGGTTCCTGCTGGTACTCGATTGACGGCATTGTGGGTGAGGCGACAACTTGACAGTGGTTGAACGACGAATGATGTAGTGGTTGTGAGCAGTTTCAGGTGGTGGCGCGTCAATTGAGACAAATTCTGACAGTGACGACGAGTTGCAGAGTGGGCGCGTTGATTTGTGCTCGGTTTCAAGTGGCAAGGCTTAGGCGGTGGAGTAGCAGGCGACGAAAAAATGGTGTTGCGGGTTTTCGGTGTTAATGGTGCAGCATGACGGATTCCGAATCTGGGCTTTGATCAGTGAAGATTTTCAGCGATCTTCGAACGGCGACGAGACTGAGCAACGTCCGGCATGTGAACGGTTGTTGTGTATCCAAATTCGCGTCACTCTATGTACGGCCAGGTCGAATCGATCTATTACGAATCACGGGCGGAGCAGATCATCAATTCTAAATTAAAATTTTATAATATATAATATATTCTTACATATTTAAAATAAATTTAAGATCTTAATTAAAAAATAAATTTATGATATTAAAAACATATTTACAAATTTATTTTTATCTTTAAATATATTAATATCAATTAAAATTTATAGTTAAAACATCATGATATATTTTATATTATGTTTTATTAGCATATATTGATCTAAAATATATTTGTTAAATTAATTTATTCTTATGAGTAAGTCTTTTGTGCACGAGGTGCACCGTGTAACTCAAGTGTATATTTAAAAAGTTACACCATTTATAACTAAAAAGTTACACAAATTATTACTGAAAAGTTACACCATTAAAGATGCACTTTTCAGTAGCTTTTTAAAAATGAACTTGAGTTGCACGGTGCACCTGGTGCATACAAGACTAAGACTATTCTTATTTATACTATATATACTAATAAATAATAATATATTATTTCTATCAGGGCCGTCCTTTAACATGTACTCCCTCCGTCTTTCTATAAGTTGCTCATGTTGCCATTTTCGTCCGTCTTTCTATAAGTTGCTCATTGTTTTTTTACCTTTTTTGGAAAATACTATTCACTTCTTTATTATTATTTTCAATACCTTTTATATTATTTTCATTACTTTTTCACTTTTCTCCATCACATCACTCATACTTTTTCACTTTTTCTATCACATCACTTATACTTTTTCACTTTTTTCATCACATTACTTATACTTTTTCACTTTTACCTTAATTCGTGTGCTCAAAAGCAACGAGCAACTTATAGAAATACGGAGGGAGTATATCCAGTGACATGTCACAGGGCCCCCAAAATTCAGGGGCCAAATCTTGAAATTTTTTTATTTTAATATAGATAAATTTTAATGAAATTATTGTCAGATTATATACATGAAACGTTTTCTGAATATTTCAAATCACAAAGAATTAGGAAGTTTGTTAGTTGGTTAGGATATGAGATTTTATCTATAAATACCCATGTAATTTATATTTTTCAAATATTGAAACATATATTTTTTTTCCACAATTATAAAATATATTGTTACAACTACACATAAAAAAATTGACCATGCTGTCGAGGCACGCAAAATATAATCCTTAACTCAACTCCACTAACTAGTAGCAATGGCAAGCATGCGTCGATCCCACAGGGAGCAGGAAATCAAATTGTGAATTTATTATATTAATCTAAGAGTAATACGAGGGGGTTGGTTGGTAACTAATTGAACTATCACTAAAATAAAACAAATAAAAGAGAACGAAATAAAATGTAATTAAGATCAAATAATAGAAATTATATTCCAATCCTAAGTTCATTTACTCCACACAATTTATATTATCCTAATTAATCTCGTGACAGTCTTACTCCAATCTCAAATTTCTTCCCTAGAATAACGAGACGCTCAATTAAACCGAATTAATTCTTAAGATTAGCTAGTTAAGAGACACTTCATTAACTAACCCTATTTAATCAAACAACTTAAGTGAGACACTCACTAGATTTAATTTGTTAAATGCATTCAACCACCAAATTAATAGAAAGATTTGACTGTAAAATACGAAACTTCGCTTCACATAACCCAGATCCGCATTACCCCTAGTGAATGGTGCACTATTTATTACTCGTGAATATATCCTATAATAATTACAGATTATAGTCTATATTCTAACTATAGAATTAAATGTAAATTAAACTAGCAGGTCATTACTAAATTAATTACAAAAATCTTTGAACATGCAACCAAGTAATACGAAAAATCCAAAATAAAAAATAAGAACATGTCACGAAAAATTAATTAACAGATAATATAAACGGGTTCAACGTTCCTAAAAATAGAATATAAAAATAACTAGCCACACATAATCACCGGAGTCTACGCAAAATAAATTGAAAAGCATAGAAGGTTCAAACTCTCGTTAAAATAAAAAATCTGTCGCAGCTGCCTTCTCTCCCAAAATTGACGTCTACGTCTCTCTGGTGCTTCCAATCCTCAAGTCCCAGATTGCGGCTGTATGTATATTTCCAAGTAAAGAAAACTTGGGCCTTTTCTTTCTTTCTTTTATTTTACATGGCCCATGTTTTGATCATGTGTGGCTAAGTGGGCTTCTCTCCTTATCCATGCATATGCTCCTTCACCGCCCACTGAATGCATACATTCCTGGGCAAGGATATTCTCAACTCCATTTTTAATAACTTCACCCCATTTTTCATTTCACCACCCTAAATTTTCAGTTCACCCCTTTTAATTTTCCAAAAAAACCCTCAAAAATTATGAATAAGGTTTTCATATGAAGAATATGAGGATAAATTGATCCATTTATAAATTAAAAAAACATAACAAAAGAGTATTTTTGTCTTTAAAATATATTTTAGAATGGAAAAATTAAGTGTGGGGTTGAAATAATTAAAAATGAGGGTGAGAATATCCGTGTCCTTCCTTATATTGCATGGCCTTCATAGGCTTTCCTCTTGATTTAGCATGACCGAAGGACCCATTAATTTGCATATGGGCCTAATTCTCCACTCAATTTAACTCATCTCAAAGTTAATATCTGCAAATCCCAAAATCACAATAAAAAAAATTAAGGTAGGATTTATTCCATTAAATTCATATAAGTAGAAAAATGCATAATTCTAATATAATTAAGTGCAATAAATTGTACTCAAAAAGACTAAAAATTACACACAAAATTCTACTTATAAAAAATACTATAACATCAAAAATAGTTTTTGAGCAAAAAATCTTATACTATCCTCTACAATTTAATCTTAGTTAATTTTTTCTCAAAAAAAGTTACCAAACTCGTGGTGTTTAACTGTCAATTTTTTTTATGTTGGTAATTGTTTTATCTTTTTTAATTATTTAGCTTCGATTATTACATTTGAGGCTTTATTTTAAAAAATAGGACTTCTATAGTATATATATTCAAACTTTAATAATATAAAAGGGCCAAAATAGCGCGGGTAGGTCAGGACAGGGCGATAATGATGCCAGAATCGCTATGGCTTCTCCAATGCGCGTCGCAGGTCGGCGAGATACAGCGCGAACGACTTGACGATGGTCCCCTAAAGCGGACCGCAACGAGCGGTGGCGCGACGGCCGTGCAATTGGCGACGATGCCTCGACGCGACTGCGATGCCCCCTCTGCGTCGATGGCACCTCTGCCGCGACCATCAACCTCCTCACGGCGGCTACCGCCCGATAACGGGGCTCCGACCCCCAAGCGATGGCGCCGGAGACGCGTCGATTGGACGAACGCCGACATCTCCCCTGCTCGTCGTGCATTCGCGATGGCGGCGCACCCCCGCTCGCAACGGCGCTGGTGATATGCTTTTTCAACTCGGTGAGAAAGGCACCGGAACGCCGCGATGTCGGCGACATATACGGCGACGATGACCGATTCAGCGCCCTGAACGGCGAGCCGCGACCACCTTCGCGTCTGCGGAATTTTCACAAACGGCCGCTGGAAAATCGGGCCAAACACCCTTTGTATACTTGGTCAAGGGATTTCTGATGTTTAGAGCTGGCAAACGGGCCGGGCCAACTGATGTTCACTGGCCGGGCCGGACCATTTTTCAGTCCGGCCTATTAAAATTGAGCCCAGCCCAGCCCAATCTAGCCCACGGGCTAACGGGCCAGCCCGGCCCATTTATTTAAAATAATAATTTTAAAAATTATACTATAATCATTATTGCACTACTATTAACTTATACTTTTACAATTCACAAATCAACAACACAAATATAAAATAGAACTAAAACCACAAATTCAAACATAAATTAAAAAAGAAATAAAAATCATTACTCATAGTCATCGTGTCCTAATATAATAAAAGCAGTTCATAAGTAGAGAAGAGGGGAACCAGGTGGGCTAGCTCACCTGGCCACCGGACTCCTCACTTGAGTGAGTGACCCGGGTTCGATTCCCTCTGGGTACGAATTGGGAGATGGCAGATATGATGTTGGACTTGGAGATATGGGGTGTAAGGAGACTTGGTGAACTAACTTAACTACTAACAACTAACATTTACCGATAAAAAAAAAAAGTAGAGAAGAGGGGGAGTCGTGTGTTCTCCTATTGGAAATTAGGAAACTAGGGTTTTGTTGAATTATGAGGTGTATTGAAAAATGAAAACAGTACACGTCAAAGCCCAAAAGTCTTAGAATCTATTATTTTTAATTATATTATTTTAAAATAAATTTAATTATATTATTTTAAAATAAATTTAATTATATTATTTTAAAATAAATTTTATTTCACCGGGCAAAACGGGCCAGCCCGCGACCCACCAGGCCGGGCCAAAACGGCCCAATTTTTTCGGGCCACTATTTTTTCAGCCCAGCCCAGCCCATACGTCGGGTAGGCCGGGCCGAAATTGCCAGCTCTGATGTTAGTATGAATTGGGTCAAAACCTGAAGAACGTAAACCCTAATCAAGCCTGAGGTTATTTGTATATTGGGTCATTGCCTTTTAATCCTAAATGTGCCGCTTCTTTTCGGGCCTTTATTATATTTTGGGTCATTTTTTTAAACATGTTGGGCCTCCTATTTATTAAAAAAAAATTGTGACTTGGGCCATTTTGTGAATTGAGCCCTTATCATATTAATTTGGCCAATTTTTTTATTGATTTGGGCATTATTATTTTATTGGGTCCTAATTATTAATTCTTGGGCGTTACAGTTGGTATCAGAGCACGGTTTGCTTCCTGTAGACTATCTATGTACACGAGCTCAGAACTTGCAGGAGTCTGGCTACGTCCAGTAAGTGCTTATTTAAATTTTGTTCATATTATGTGCAATATGAATTATGTTGGCATTAGAATTTGGTTTTGATAATGTATAACTTATTTTTGAATGATTGTACAGTGAATGGGAATTACTTTCCAGGTTATGAGTTCTTTTAATTTTTTAAAATCGTATATGGATGAATGATTATATGCTTTAGAATGATCCCTACTACCTTACTTCTGCATAACGTTACTATTTCTAAGATGCTATTGTTTGGTCGCCGCTACCGAGCCGCTGACTGCAGCAGTGTGTGCTCGTGAGCGTGTGTGATCGTGCATGTGCATTGACGTGCAGTATGTGTGTGGTAGTCATGGTACGTGTGGATTTAGGTTTCTGTTAAAAGTTTTGAGGAAAGTATTTTTAATTGTTTTATATATAATGCATTGTGAATAATACGCATGAGATCTGAATTAAGTACATAAACTACATGTTGTAATAGGATAGAGACAAGTTGTTTCTCATTCCTATGTTTTATGATAGGTGCAATTACTTTGTGTTAATACACTACTGATTATGATGATTAATGTTATTAGGGTGAATTACGTGATGGTTTGTGAAGGGAGAAAATTCGTTTATCATCTGTAAAATCTCTATCTTTGGCTACTTTTATATTATTTGATTCTGGATTTATATATTCATTTGCATCCATTGAGTATGTGAGAAAGCTGGGTAGAACACCTAACCTAACCAAAGTCAGATTTGATAAGTTCCCCGGTGATTCGATACAAATCAATCAGATACTACGTTGATGCCTTGTTCCTATTGAAGACAGAGAATTGTATGCTGACTTGATTGTGCTGGATCAGAACGATTATGATGTGATATTGGGAATGGATTGGTTATCAAAATATGGTGCTATCATTGACTGTCAGAAAAAGAGTATTACTTTTCAGCCAGAGGGAGAAGAATCGTTTTCTTTTGTCGTAATGAAGAAACGCTTCACATTTCCTACAATATCAGTTGTTAAAGCATATAGAGTACTGCAAAGTAGTTTTGAGGGTTATGTGGTAAGCGTGATGAGCATTGAGGGGCAACAGTGTTCAACTGTTAGTGATGTACCAATTTTACAAAAATGTCCTGAAGTATTTCCAGATGGTCTACCAAGATTGCCACCATATCGTGAAATCGAATTTGTGATAGAACTACAACCCGGAGTGTCACCTATTTCCAAATCACCGTATCAAGTGGGCACCTGCAGAGTTGAAAGAGCTGAAAAATACAATTGTAAGAACTACTAGACAAAGGTTTCATTCGTCCTAGTTTCTCATCCTAGGGAGCACCGATTCTGTTTGTTCGAAAGAAGGATGCTTCAAGGCTATCTTTTCGAGGATTGATTTGCGATCTGGGTCCCATCAGCTAAAGATAAAAGCAGAGGACATTCCTAAAACCGCATTTGGTACGAGATACAGACATCATGAATTTCTTGTAATGCCATCTGGACTGACAAATGCTCCAGCAGCGTTCATGGACTTGATGAATTGGGTATTTAAAGATTTCTTAGACAGGTTTGTGATTGTATTTATCGATGATATTTTGATATATTCCAAGACTAAAGAAGACCACGAAGTGCAGTTGAGAAGTGTGTTAGAGGTTCTGAAAGAGAAACAGTTATACACGAAGTTCAAGAAATGTGAATTCTGGTTAGATCGAGTTGTCTTTTTGGGACACGTGATATTTGGAGCAGGAATTTCAGTTGGCCCAGGCAAAGTTGAATCTATTAGTAATTTGCCATAGCCTACAAATTCATCAGAGGTGCGTAGTTTTCTTGGACTAATAGGATATTATCATCGATTTGTAGAAGGATTTTCCAAGATTGCTTCCTCTTTGACACAATTGACCTGAAAGAAGCGTTTGACATCAGCCCCTATCCTAGCAATTCCAACCGGAACTGGAGGTTTCAAAGTTAATAGTGATGCATCGAAGAATGGATTTGGATGTGTTTTAATGCAGAATGAAAAAAAAATGATAGCCTATACTTCTCGACAGTTGAAAGAGTATGAAAAGAATTGCCTTTCCCATGATTTGGAGTGGGCAGTAGAAGTGTTTGCACTCAAAATTTGGAGACATTACATATACGGCGAAACTTGCGGCCTTAACACTTAGACCAACTTTGCTGGATCGGATTCACACGTACGGGAAAACAGAGTGATGAATATTTTGCTAAAGTGAAGAAAGATATTACTTCAGGTGAACCTTCTTATTTCCAGTTGACAGACAATGGTGTACTCCGATATATAAATCGATTGTATGTACCTGATTTTGATAAGATTCGTGAAGATGTGATGACCGAAGCACATTTGACACCCTATTCTGTACATCTTGGAACTACTAAAATGTATAGAGACTTGAAATTGCACTACTTGTGGCCAAGTATGAAAAGAGACATTGCCCGATATGTTGAGCAATGTTTGACTTGTCAGCGGATTAAAGCAGAACATCAGAGACCTGCAGGAACATTACAACCCTGGCTTATTCCAGAGTGGAAATGGGAGAATATCACAATGGACTTCGTCACAGAATTTCCCAAGACAGTTAAAAGTTATGATGCAGTCTGGTTGATTGTGGACCGATCGACTAAATCAGCTCACTTTCTACCGATTTGTACCACATACTCTATGGACCGTAATGCTCAATCATATATACAAGAGATTGTCAGACTTCACGGTGTACCTCTCACTACTGTTTTAGACAAAGATTCCAGACTTTTATCTAACTTTTAGAAGAGCTTACACAAAGCGTTAGGGACTCAATTATCTCTCAGCACTGCATATCAACCACAGACAGATGGACAATCAGAAAGAACAATACAGATTCTGGGAGATATGCTCAGAGCTTGTGTGTTAGATTTTCAAGGTCAGTGGAGTAAATCCTTGCCTTTGATTGAATTTTTCTATAACAATAGTTATTAGTCTACTATTGGAGTGACTCCATATGAAGCACTTTATGGTAGAAAATGTCGATCTCTAGTGTATTGGGATGTAGTTGAAGAACGAAAACTTTTGGGTCCGGATTTGATTCGAGAGATGAGTGAAGCAGTAGTGCAAATTTGAGAACGAATGAAAGTCGCTCAGAGTCGACAGAAGAGTTATGCTGATAAAAGCAAAAGAAAATTGGAATTCGAAGTGGGTGATCAAGTATATCTGGAAGTTTCTCCAATGAAAGGGATAATGCGATTCGGAAAGAAAGGAAAGCTTAGCCCAAGATATGTTGGTCCATTTTCTATTACTAAGAGAATTGGCGAAGTTACTTACAGACTTGATTTGTCTGCACCTACATCTCAAGTCCATAGTGTGTTTCACGTATCAGCATTGAGAAAGTATATTGCGAATCCAGCACAAGATTTGAAAAGCAAACCTAAAGAGCTGAAACCAGATCTAGTCATGAAGAAGTTCCAGTGGAGATTCTCTTGCGGGAAGTGAAACAACTCAGAAATAAAGGTATTTCATTAGTCAAAGTACTATGGAGAAATCAGTTAATAGAAGAAGCCACTTGGAAAAAAGGAAGATAAGATGAGATCCAAGTATCCAGAACTCTTCAGTTAAGTGAAATTTCGAGGATGAAATTTTTATAAGGAGGGGAGGATGTAATACCCGAGTCTCTCACTACCCATTGGCCAATATAATTCATGTGTTGTATGCATTTTATTTACTTATATGTTAATTGCTTATATATATTTCATGCCTTATGTGCATTTAAATTACTTATTTGATAATTTATAATTGCTTGAATATATTTTATGCAATATGGGCGATTTAATTATTATCATGCTACTTACTGTTTGAGTACATTTTATATTACTCATATGTTATTTGTGATGTTATGTTAATTATTTTACTTATAAATGTTGAATTATTTATTGAATTGGTATATGTTTTTATTTGTTTCTTAATGAGAAAATCTTAGTTTAATTTATTTTAAACTCCAGTGGAATAAATGAGTTGTGTAAATTATTTGGATATTAGTGGTGTAAATTAAGTGTAAACCATTTAAGAATTAGTTGTAGTAATTAAATAAATTATATATATATTATAATATTATTAAATATGTGTAGTAGGCGGTATTAGCTAGTAACAATATTAATAATAACAATTGAAAGTGGCAGTTGGTTAAGCTTATAAACTAAGGGCTCATTTGGTTCGTAAGATAAAAATATATATCCGTTAAAAATATGCATATTTTTGGCGGATATATATTTTTATTTTACGAACCAAATGAGCCCTAAAGTAATGAAATTATAAAAAAGAAAAGAAAAAGAAAGGATAATGAAATGACGGCTAATGCTTAGTAACTAAGATAATAATAATAATAATAATAATAATAGATAGATAGATAGATAGATAGATAGATATAAGGTTAATAAAGAGGCGGTGGAGGTTGGGATAATAAACCCACTTCACGCCATTCAACATACTTCAAAACCTTTTCACACCATATTAGGATTAGAGGAAAATTGGAACAAGAGGACGTCGACGCTGGAGAAGCTTGCGAAGCAGGAAGGAAAGAAAAAGAAAAAAAAAAGAAGAAGAAAGAAAAGTTTAGCAAGGAAATTAATTTACCTCACTAATTTAGAAAGGAAAGTGACACTCAGTGGCCAAACTTCATTGAAAAGTGATAAGGTTGTTTGAGGGTGAGCATTGTCAATACCCTACGGATTTAAGGTAAGTAGAAATTCATTTGCAACATATTATTTTGTGATTTATTCATGTTTGAGTTATAATATGTAAAATTAAGTGGATTGTAATCTGTTAAGTATACTTTGCGCTTATACGAAATGTGTCTGCAATTTATATATTTGATGTGAAGTGAGCCTGTGAGCTCTATATGTTATGTTGAATGAGCATGTGAGCTCTATGTGATGCGGAATGAGCTTGTGAACTCTCTATATGTGATATTGAAGGAGTCGATAAGCTCCGTAATTGATGTGGACTGAACCTGCGAATTCAATAATTTGTGAACATTGTTAAGTGTCATTGATTGCACGAGCATCATGCATATCAATAGAGATGTTAAACGGGCCGCGGACTGGCGGGCCGGCCCGTTTAACCCTGTTTTTTACAGGGTTAGGTCCGAGCATATGGAGGCCCGTATAAAACCGGGTCTTTTTGGCCCGGACCGGTTAGCCCGCGGGCTAAACGGGCTAGCCCACCGGTTAACCGGGCTGGTCCGGTAGTCCGGTTTTTTTAATTAAATTAAATAATTAATATATAATATAAGTTAATTAAATTTGAATGTGAGCCGTAGGCCTGTGTACTGTGTACTGTGGTTGTGGGCTGGCCTGATTTCTCCTCACTTGTGTTACGTAATTGTAAACTTTATTAATTATTAATTACTAATTCATTATTAACTAATAACTTAACTACAGATTAAAATAGAAAAATAAGTAAATAAGTTAGATCTCAATTAATTCAAAACTTTTAAGGATGTGTGAACTTCAGTTATTAAATCATTAGTTCTATTTTATATTAAATTTTAAATTTGTAAAAAAAAATTACCCCGAGCCCGTTAGTGGCCTGTTTAGCCAGCGGACCGCTAGGGTTAGGGTTAGGTCCGAGCATATAGCGGCCTGTTAAGGATGAACCGCTAAGGTCCGGGACCGTTTAGGCCCGGAGCCATGTAGGGCTAACCCTGTAGGGTTAGGGCCAGCCCGTTTAACATCTCTACATATCATGCATTAACATGTGAAAGTTTTCAAATTTGGTGTGAATGGCCCGTACTATGTGCAAGCCGGGTAATGGCCCGTACTATTTGTCAAGCCGGGTAATGGCCCGCACTATATGCAAGCCGGGTAATGGCCCGTACTATGTGCAAGCCGGGTAATGGCCCGTACTATGTGCAAGCCGGGTAATGGCCCGTACTATATGCAAGTCGGGTAATTACTCGTACTACTTGTCAAGATGGGTAATTGCCCGTACTACTTGTCAAGATGGGTAATGGCCCGTACTACTTGTCAAGATGGATAATGGCCCGTACTACTTGTCAAGATGGGTAATGGCTCGCACTAATTGTCAAGCCGGGTAATGGCCCGTACTATGTGCAAGCCGGGTAATGGCCCGTACTATGTGCAAGCCGGGTAATGGCCCGTACTATATGCAAGCCGGGTAATGGCTCGTACTACTTGTCAAGATGGGTAATTGCCCGTACTACTTGTCAAGATGGGTAATGGCCCATACTACTTGTCAAGATGGGTAATGGCCCGCACTATATGCAAGCCGGGTAATGGCCCGTACTATTTGTCAAGTCGGATAATGATCTGTACTATGAGAACATGAGTTGTATTTTCAAATCATATATTCAATGCATGTCTGTCTAACAGTGTGTCACGGGTCCTTAATAAGTATTTCAGAAATAAATTGATGCTTTCAAATGAGAGTGCATTGTGCATGGGAATGATTTTGAGAGAAACTTCACATCATGCATAATTTCTGCTTACTGAGATTTATAAATCTCACGTAGTTTATGCATTGTAGGTAATCCTAATGATATGTGCGGTGGTGTTTGAGTTGGAGTAGCTGTGGTGCTTTTGCAGGCTTTTTGAGTTGCGGTGTACATAGATGACGACCTGCGGGCAGGACCATGACTTAATTTGCTTTCGTGGTTTTATTTATATGTATAATTAATTTTTGGGAGCAAAGTTTCTTAGTCTTGTTGTTTTGGGGTTACTATTTTGCAAACTGGCTATAGCTTCCGCTTGCTAAAATCAACATTTCATTTTGTTATATTTATTTGGTAACTCCTAAACCCTAAGACAACCTCTTCTTTTTCAAACTAAATTTACGGGGCATTACACAAACAATACAATTACCTGAAAAACAATGTCATGTTGATAGTAAGGACCAAATAATTATATTGGTCCCATCAGGAATGCGTATTCTGCTGAGACATTAATTCATCGAAGCCTCAACCTTACAAGTTGACAACTAATTGGTTCAACTTTAGAGAATTCTACCCAAAAATTATGAAAAAATTACCATTCAGTGTCCTGGATTAACCTAAGAATTTGTCTAATAGATAAAATGGTTTCAAACTTTCAGCAATAAATGAGAAATCCTAATAATCGTGATTGCAACTGAAATATTCAGATTTAGGGCAGAAATACCTAATAATCAAGTAGAGTACTCACGAAATTAGGATATAGAACTCCAGACTCCTATTTGAATAGGAATTAATGGGGTAATAGAGAATTGATCAAGGGGGTCGTCTAACCTCCGAAGCTTACACCATCTTCTGATCTTGGGGATACCTATCCAATATTTTGATCCACATAGTACTGGTTGTATGTAAACTCCCACTTCAACCCCACCACCTAAATGCTGGTTAGCCATTCACGGGGCAGGGGCTCCTCGCTTCAACCATCTATTGGAACTCTATTAAGAAAACAAAGGCGGAGCGCTATCGGCATCCAATCTAGTGGATGAGCAAGACCTATTTTTTTTAAAACGACACGGGGACCAACAAGCAGTTTGATTCAAAATTGATTTGAGCGAACTTGGAATTGAGAATTTAGGGTTAGTCGGTTGTGGATGTTTGAATAAATGTTTGAAAAAATCAATTTTAATTAGATTTAAAATGGGTGATTTACATATTAATTAAAAAAAATTATTATATTTACAAATTGGTTCACCATATTTGCACAGAGCACATTTTTTTTTCTGCACAAAATCAATTTGTAATTAATGTTAATTTTGTGAACCATTTTGTAATTTTCCCATTTAAAATCTTAAGGTGTTGTAATTTTTTTATTATAAGGCCAATTTAGTAATTTATATTTATTTAATAATATTAATTTAATTTATTAATAGGGCAATATAGTGCGATTGCATTATGCACAGTGCAATCGCACTAGTGCAGAGTGCAATCACTTAAAAATTATATTGCACGTTGGATTATGAATCCAATGATATTCAAGGGGTTTACTGACGTCAGGAAAGGCGAAACCTTCCTGACCCTAAAAAAAATCCAAGAAAGTATGGTTTTTCTATGGTCAGAAAGATTTTATCTTTTTTTTACATCAGTAGATCCTTTGAATTCCATTGGAATATAATCCGATGTATAATATAATTTTGGGTGCTTTACATATTGATTAAAAAAAAAAATTGCACGGAAGTGTTTATTTTTTTTTTTTTTGCACATAAACTAATTTCTAATTTGTGCGAATTTGTTGAACCATTTTGTACTTTTTTCTATAATTTTTGAGTGATTGCACTATGCAAATTGCGGTTGCACTACACGGCAATAGTAATAAAATAAATTAATTATTATAAAATGACAAAAATACAAATTTTAATTAAAATTAAGAATTTATTATATAAAAAATATAAAATAACATTAAAACTCATCCTAATATATTTAACTTTCAAATTTACGAGTGAGTACTTAAATCCTACATTCAACTAGTTTATAAAATTTTTAGAAATGTAATTACTAATTTTTAAAATATTTAGTGCATGTTTTCAATTTGAACTAAATAATGAAAAACACTTTTTTTTAAAAAAAAATTATCTCTTACCAACTTTAAAAAAATGCTTCTACACTTTTTTAAGTGCCTGTTTGCAAAATCTGAATAAAAAATAAAAGTGCTTATTTTTTTTTTTAAAAAAAAGCACTTAAAACATGTTTTTAACTAATATTTTAAGTGCTTATTACTACCTCCATCCCACAAAAGCTTGCATACTTTCCTTTTCTGTTTGTCCCACAAAAGTTTGCATATTCCCAAAATAGAAATATTCCTTTAAATTTTCACCCTTAAAATCTATACCTCACAATCTTCATCTTACACGTTTTATTCATTACACTTTTCTTGAAAATCGTACCCCCAAAAGTACCGCACACTTTTTGGTGATGGAGGTAGTACCACTTTTGATCAAACAACAATTTTTAACTTCTAACTTCCACTTAAACATTTTTACACATTCCCCAAGAAAATAATAATCTAATACCTTTTTAAAAGTACTTCTTTTGCAAATATAGTTCTCTTAATCATTTTTTAAAATCACTTAATTTTAAAACACTTCTTACTTTTCATTTTACTATAAAAATAAAATCACTTAATTTTAAAATCACTTCTTACTTTTCATTTTACTATAAAAATAAAATCACTTATTACTTTTCATTTTAAAATCACTTAATTTTAAAACACTTCTTACTTTTCATTTTATTAAGTAATTTATTAGCAAAATAAAAAAATAAGGAATGTTTTAAACTTAAGTGATTTCTAAAAAATGATTAAGAAAAATGTATTTGCAAAAAAAGTGCTTCTAAAAAGGGTATTGAGTATTATTTTTTTGAAAAATATGTAAAAGTGCTTTAATAGAAGCTAGAAGTTAAAAATTATTACTCCCTCTGTCCCAGAGGAACTTGCAAGTTTTCCTTTTCGGGACGTCCCAGAGGAACTTGCAGACCTAAAAAAGGAAACTCTTTTATAAACTTCACCCTCACAATATCTACATATTTACACAAAATGCCATTACTTTTTCACTTTTTGGGCCCACATTACACTCAATCCAACTAACTTTTTCTCTTTTTACATAAAATTTTACCAAATTAACCCTCAAAACACTATTTTTTTTACTTTATTCTACTTTTTTCTTGTTTTGTGTGCCCTCCACCCCTTGCAAGTTACTCCGGGACGGAGGGAGTACTTGATAAAAATGATAATAAACATTTAAAGCAGTAATTCAAAATATATTTTAAGTGCTTTTTTTAAAAACAAATTATTTTTATATTTTATTTAAAATTTGCAAACAGCTACTTTAATTTCTACTAATGCGGAAACTTTCAACAAACACTTGGATTATTTTGTCCGTCAAATTATGTTCTTGGCAGCCTCACTGTACTATTAAATCCGATGGAAAACCTGGAAATTCGACGGCAATAATCCGACTAGAAAAAGAAGGGAAAGCCGACGGCGATTAGGGTTGTCTTGAAGTAAAGAAATTCTTTCTTGAAGCGTCGTCTTGAGACCTAGTTCCGGTACCGGCGAATCATCTTTATAGATAATTAGAGGCGATCCCTTCCCAGAGTCAGGGTGTTGGCCTGGCCCCTGCTTCCTCAAAGTTAGGTCCGTCTATGCCACGAATCATGAAAGTTAGGGCTCTTGATTGAACTCTCACCCGGTGTGAAAATAGATGGTCATATGTCAGCCAAAAATTATAGAGAGTTTATAGGGCAGCCGTCGATCTCACCTCTTCGTTCTCTGCCCCGATGCCATTTTCTTCCACTGCTCTCCTTGGCCGGTGCTGATAACCCCACCTCCTCCGATAAATCCGTAAGTATTTACAATTGCGCGTTGATTAGTTTATGCAATTGAAGTGTCAATTTCTTTTCTCATTCAACTTTTTAGGGTAATTTTATGTATGAAATAGGTGAGGGTGCAGTGGGTTTTTCATAGGAACTGGACGATTGGAAATGCCAAGGAATCGGGCTTGGAATGAAGTTGTGTACGTTTTGCGTTTCATGTATTTAGTCCCAAAAACAGCCATAATTTATGTCTGGTATCTTAGTGTATTCTAGTCTCCCATTATTATGCTATTTGAATATTATAAAATTAGACAATCTCTTGTGAGAGGCTGCAATGGGCACGGCTATGTTTTCATCTGTTGAGCCTCTAAGTGAATGTCTGGTGTACCTGCAGGTATTTGTTGATACATGGGTTAAAAAAGCATATGATAATTGGAGTCAAGCTGTGGAGTATGATGGAAAATCACTTATGGATATTTAAGCAAGTGAAGAAGTCGAACTCACTGAGAAACGATCTTCCTTTGGGTTCTGAAAATTGCCCAAATTCTTTAGATAATCAGCTTCCGCAGCAGAGATTGACCATCAGTTGATCAGAGCTTGCTAATTGGAGGTGAGCATCGATCACAAGAAACTCTTTTGTTTGACTGAACTAATATAACTCCCAAAAATCAGATTACCAATCTTCATATTGAGATCTAATCAGTTTCTTTTCTTTATCTTTTTCCCACTCATATTTCAGTTTAATTAATAAATACAACATGATTATTATGAAAATTTGTTTGGTGGTATATCATGTTAATTGATCAGCCAATGCAGGTCCAGGTTATAATGATGATTCCCATAACAGCTGATGAACCCCACTTCATTTGATGCATCATTAGCTCAACGGATTCCAAAGTAATACATATGATAATCAGTCTGGGCTTGCCCTGGGTCCTTCTCCATCATCCAACTCACGTGCCAATCTTAATCCTTTTGATGATTGAAATTTATCAGAGGGGGAAATTCGTTTCACAAGTCATGAAATATTGGAGAATGCAGCACTTGCTTCTGTCTTTTTAGCATGGGTGGCCAGTCTGTTACTGCCCCTGATGATGGCTTTGCCTTCCCTCACCTAATTGGGTATGTACTTGCTGTAGTAACATATGCTAATTGGGTTACTACTTCACGTACGGCTATGCCACGACCATTTAAATAATGGACACAATTTGTAGAAAAAATGGAAGTTGTTTCTATGACTTAGTGACAGTATAAACACTTGTTTTTCATCTGTATACTATTTTCTCTGCTTTAGTTTAATAACTATCTGCTGATGTCGTACCATTATCAAACTTAATTTTGATTATGTCTTAGTCTTAAAATGATCACATAATAATTGAGTTGTCTAGAAACTATTCGACAGTAATATCTACTCTGTCCCTACATTTACAGATACACCATATCTACTCTGTCCCTACATTTACAGATACTCCATATCTACTCTGTCCCTACATTTACAGATACACCGAAAATGACATACGTATGAGTGTTTAATTTATACTCATGGGCAATGAACACCACGATGAAGTTAGGGATGGCAAATGGAGCGGATCGGGGCGGATATTTCAATATCCATGCCTGCTCCGCGCTTTGTCCCGCTGATCCGTCCTGCTCCATGCTCCACTGCAGGGCAGCATTTTGAGATCCATGCCTGCCCCGCGCGGGGCGGATCTGATCCGCCCCGCTCCATCTATTAAATTCTCATAATTTTACAAAATCAATATATATTAAAAAAAACTAAATGCAAAATATTAAAAATTAACAATTTAATCAACAATAATTCATCCAAATCACCAAATCATATCCAAGATTTGATTATTTTAAAAAAAATATATATAATTCTATATATTTATATATATATATATATATATATATATATATATATTTAATATTATATGGAGCGGGGCGGAGCAGGGCAAAAAATATGTAGATCCATGCCTGATTTGCTCCGCAAGCGGGGCGGGGCGGATCTGCTCCATTCTCAAAACGGGGCAGATCGGGACCGATCCAAACAGAGCGGGGCGAATTGAATCAACTGCGGGGCTGGTCGTTTTGACATCCCTAGATGAAGTAGGGTGACTTACATATAGGTTCAAAAAAGTCACTATACTTACAAATAGGTGTTGTGCATAAAAATAATATGTTTTTGTGCAAATATTTTAAATCTATTTGTAAATATAGTGATTTTCTTGAACCTATATATAAATCATCCAATTTACTTTGCAGCACTGCTTAGGGAAAAATATGACAAAATCGAATCATGGCTGACAGTTGATAATATTTTTAAAAATAATTAATAATGTCATATTTTTTCAAAGTTAATTAAACAAATCTTTTGAATTTGTTTTGAGAAAAAAATTGAGATTAGAGACACCTTTAAAATTTGAGGTGTGGCCGGGTAAATTTTTTTTTTTTTTTTTTTGCTGAAAAATGTAACAAAGGCTAAGGTGAAAATACCACAAAATACCTATTTTGAACTTCGAAAAATTTATTTTACCCACATCTAACTTAAAAACTTTTTTATACCCACTTCATAATATAAGACTTATATACCCTTACAAAATGGGTATAAAAAAGTTAATAACTTTAAATTGGAGCTCACTTTATCCTTATAAGCAGACTAATCCTATAGGTGTTAGGTTTGACTTTATATTATAAATATTAGAGTACAAGTTATTTAATATATAATTGAACTATATTTATCTATAATTCTATAATTTATCAATTAATATTTAATTAATTTGTGCATGTGAATGAGTAGAAGAACCAATATGAAATCAACTAACTATCTTGTTTATCACTCCATCATTCATATGTTGTTTTAATCTATTTCGAATATTTGTGTTTTTTAATTAGTATTTTTGTATAACAAATTTATTAATTAATCACTGATTCGATACGGGGTTGATAAAAATTAAAGTTTATAATTAAATTTTTATTAAGACAATTCGGTAGAGATTTAAATTTTGATCTAATTTTGATATGGATAATGCTCTCGTGTTAATTAATTTTTAATAGATATTTTTCAAACATCACAAATTATATATTTTTATATACTTTAAAAAACTATAGTATTCCTAAATTTTCATTAAAATTTAATTTTTATATTATAATATTCATTAATATGCACTATACAGTAAAATAATCTAAATAAAAAATTCAAATAATCACATATACTCTCTCCATCCATGAAAATTGGTCCACGTTGCCTTAAATAGCCGTTCACAATAAATAGTCTACTTACCCAAAATGAAAAATTTTCAATCATTTTTTTTTTATAGACATATACTCATTTTTACACATCAGATCAAATACTTTATTAATAATTAACATTTTTTTTATACTAATACACTCACTTTTACACATCAACATCAATTTTTTCTTAATAACCGTGCACAACTAAGGTAGACTAATTATGATAAAAATATTATAATTAGTTAATATGATAAAAATATTATAATTAGTTAATTTTATATGTTTTACTACTTCATTGTTATTTATTACTATTATATACTCCCTCCGTCCCAGAAGACATTGCAGTGTCTTTTGGGCACGGAGTTTAAGAAAAAAGTATAAAAAGTACATTTTTATGAATATTATATGTGTGTTGTAAGAGTGGAGTTTAATAAATAGTTTCCACTTTTGGATATACAAATTTATGTGGGACGGACCAAAATAAAAACTATGCAATGTCTTGTGGGACGGAGGGAGTAATATTTAATAATATTAAATAATATAAATATCAAATGGGGTGGGGTAGGGTAGGGTAGGGTAGAGTGTGGTGAAATAACTAGATGATGATGTTTGTGGGTCATATGAGTAAAAAAGATTGTTTGAAATTGAAAATGGATAGAAAAAGTTATTTATATTTGAAGTGAGTAAAATAAATTTTTTGAAGTTGAAAATGAGTATTTTGAATTGTCTCCCAAGGCTAAGTGCATATTTGCAAATTCAACATAAAAAGTAAAAGTGCTTATTTTTTGAAAACTCTACTTAAGCACTTTTACACATTCTCCAATAAAATAATACCCAATAGCATTTTTAGAAGTACTTCTTTTGCAAACATATTTTTTTTAATTAATTTTTAAAATTACTTAAGTTTAAAACACTCTATATTTTTTATTTTGCTACTAAAATTATTTATTATCACTTTTACAATTCTACTAAAGATTGCAAACATGCAGTAAGGCGGATCACAATCGATTTTACTTAAAAACACAACTCCTCTCAAAATCACCCTAATTTCATAAATAAAAATCCTAATCACAATATTAAAAAAAATAATTAAAAAAAG
Source organism: Prunella vulgaris (assembly GCA_026898435.1). NCBI lineage: Eukaryota > Viridiplantae > Streptophyta > Magnoliopsida > Lamiales > Lamiaceae > Prunella > Prunella vulgaris. The sequence goes on from JAPKLY010000118.1 coordinate 87,581, forward strand.
AAGCCGATGATGATGCAAACAAGATGTTGGCTAATTACAATCTTTGGTGTGGATCATAAGCCCTCCTCATCATATAAAACCCCGACAACTCCTCATCAGATAAATATTTAATTATAAATATTTAAACAAATAAAAAAAAAAAATTGAATCGACACTCACACGATAGTGGACAAATTTATTTAACTAACGAGCTTTTGAAACTCTTTTATCAAAATAGGGAAGGAAATGAGGGTTTTATAAAAATAAAATCAATCGTCATTAGGAATTACGACCGGTGAGGTGACAAAATTTCTCATGATGGTCTGCATAGGAATTCCCCATCCAGCCGGTAATTGGAAAACCGACTGGAGGTAACCCCCTCCCTTCCCATGCCTTAATTAATTATTTATACATTTATGAATATAAAATCAAACTGGGACCTCCCTTCCCCTGCCAGCTTCAATTTTGACCCTATGAAGCAAATTTTCGTATCAATTTCCTCATTTTTTGATTATCTTTTAGAAAGTCTATATCTCTAGAATTTTCATTTTTCATTTCCTCGTAATTTTTTATTCCATTCAATTCTGAAATCTTTTATGGTGGGAAACCCTATTATTCAGGGAGCATGATGATGAAATGGGAGAAGGTACAACAAAGTGGAGGGAGTGGTGAGCCAGAGATGAGATATCAAAATATATGAAAATAATTGTATGAATAAAAAAAAATTCAAACTGACATGTATTTTAATTTTTCGAATTTTTTTTTCAAACAGACATGTATTTTAATTTTCCGAAAAAAAAATTTCAATTATATACTTGAAAACTGAATTTGCTAAAAATATATATTGAAAATAAATCTTTGAAAATCTATATCTTGACTATTTCTTTCCTTAATTTAGGGCTCCTTATAAACATATCATATTAGTTCCTTCTTTTAAGGACTAATATAATTATGATAATAATAAATTATTAAAATTTGACTACCCATTTTTTATTTATTTAGAGAAATTATATTTCAATAATGATAGTATTAATTCAGTGGCGCTTATAATAATTTAATTATTACTATATGATTTTTTATTAAAAAAAGGAAAAGAAAAAAAAATCACATATAGCAGTAACTCCTCCTAAATCTACTCTAATTCAACAAACTTGATACTTAATTTATTGTTTAATTATCTTAAATTTAATAATATTTATCTCAATTCTAAAATTTTCTCATATTTACAATAATATCATGGCAATTCTCTCTCTTTTTCTGAGGCGCACAATGAAGATGAATGTATGATTTGATGATAACATTTCCCCCCTCTGTAAGTTACAGTCAATCTTGCATATCGCACACTACTCCTCAACAAAATACAAAATTCTCTGTCCCTCTTCTTAATTCTTTTTTTTTTTTTTAAATTTTGAAATCAAGAGTGCATGGTATGCATGGTCATTCTTTCCCCCAGTGGGGAATCATAGTGCCGATTGTCACTGTTGATAGAATTTACTAATGAAGTTTGTTATGTGGCTTTTATAACATATTAATCCTACCAAACAATAATCTATAATTTGTGTTCTGGAGGGGAGAAGATAGTGAGAGAAAGTAGAGAGTTTAGAGAAAGAAATTTAAAGTGTATTATGATTGAGTTGTTGTAATAGTACAGGAGAGACCTTATTTATAGGTGTGCAAGTGTGAGGTGGCACCTTGTGAGCCTATTTGGCTTCCGGTGTTGACGAAGGTTCATGACCCCGCCTTGGTCCCTCACAATGCTAATGCTACGTCCTACTACATATACATGTCCTATTTATGCACCCGTTATTTGGGCTCTTGGGCTAGGCGAGCTTCCCGGCGGGCTCCATTGCCTTGCATTATCTTTAGGAATGACGCAACGTGGACTCTTGCTTGGTCTCCTCGGATGTGGGAGAGCTTCGTCTCGAGAGGAGAAGCTCGCCCGTGACCTTCTCTTCCCTTGGTGCATTTAGCCGCCGGCCTCGGCCTATCGGGAGCTTGGGCGAGGTTCTTACCTACCTCACCGAGATTCCCTGTGTTGGCCTTGGTTCGAACCAGCGACTTAGCTCCCGCTCACCCCGGCGACCTTCTTAGCCTTGGGATAATTTCATGATTATCCCCAGGTAGTTCGCTTTGTCAACATTTGCCTCCCAGCTCGCACACATCATGATTTATCTAATGTGTGGGCGAGTTGATTTGTCTCTATGGACGAAGGCGTGAGTATCGGCGAACTACGTCTGGGCAGGTGCCGAGCTTGTGGGCTAGCTTCATCATGGCGGTTGGTCGACTGACGTGGTGCGAGAATCAAGGCATCGTGCACGCCTTTTTAGGCATTGTTTCCCGCGTCCATCATGATAACTTTTCAAATTCTTTGCAGATCGGTCCCCGCACTCTTCAGATATTCAACCTCGCCCCGACGTCTATAAATAGGGGAAATTAAGTTCATTTCTCACTTTTACACTTCTGAATTCTCAGAGCTTTTCTCCGGCGAACGACACCTTTGCTTCCGACAGAGTTTCGAGCGTTCTTCAAGGTAGAACACCCATTTCTCTTCCTTCTTTCTCTTCTTTTGCAGATTCCCTTCTCTTTTCCTTTCGATTTCTTCAAGTTCCTGGGAATTTTGGACGTTCCCAGTGACTTTTCAATTTTTCCGACCAACTTCGTACCATAACTTCTGGCGACTGAGACCTTGGACATATTTTGGAACCTTTCGAACCTCGTCGAAACTATGTCGACACAATCCTCGAGCGAAACCCTCTCCAATCACAACCCTGAGAAACAACCAATGACTGATAGCGACCCTATTCCCCAAATGACCCCGATCGTTATCGAGTCTTGGTCCGAGGCTAACTCAGTAGCTCGCCCAACTCGTGGCGAGCTATCGAGAGTGGTTCGCTCCGACTCGGGTGAAGAAGCTATGAGCTCCGTCATTCGCGACCTTCTAGGCGACGAGGAGGAGGTCGCCCCCGAGGAGAGGGAGGCCACTGGAAATGAGGCGGTCGCCGAGGAGGAGGTAGAGGTGGCCGAGGTTGGTGAGGAGGTCGCCGAAATGGACGAACAAGGAGGCGACCTCGAAGAAGTTACAATCGAGTGGTTCCGCTCCATCGATTTTTCGGAGCCCCAATTGACCGAGCATCAGGTCCCTGCTGAGGTTATCCACCCATTCGACTGGGAAGAGTATGTCGCCCAGCATGTGGCAAGCTTCGATCTCCCTGGGCGAGCTTTTCGAGAGGCGGCGAACAAGTCAGACTACAAAGCCAGTGATGTCAAGAGTGTTATCAACGAGTACCAACTCTTTCAATACCGTGAGAGGTACCGGATTCCACTTGACATCTTCCTTTATGCCCAGGAGAAGAATGAGCGAGCTGATACCCCTCCGGCGGGTTTAAAGGCCATTAATGTACACACCCTTGAGGCCGGGCTTACACTGCCCCTGCACCCAATAATAGGTCGGTTCTTGCTCGACAACAACCTCGCTATCACCCAGCTCACCCCTAATGCTTGGAGCAGTTTGTTGGCGGCGTTGGTAGTTTTTGGGTTGGAGGGGTACGAGAACAGACTGACCACTACCGAGCTCAACAAACTATTCACCGTGACTCGACAGGTGAACGATGGCAAGGGGTACTACTACCTCAATGCTCATCTGGGGGAGAAGGTCTTGGGGATTCTCCTGAACAAAATCCGTGACTGGAAGCAGCAGTTCGTCTTCATGGGTGGAGACTGGCGAGCTTCTACGAGCTACTCCGGGCGAGGAGAGCGAATTCCAACCCCCGATGAATATGGGGAGGCTAGCAGTAGGTCGCCTACTTGGTGTGCGTGGGTTGAATTAGATTTACTAATCTAATTTCTTTCTTTTGCAGGTTTAAAGCATCACAAGTCCAGTCGCGGCAAGCCCGAGGTACCGATCGAGTTTTGACGTGGTACGAGCTGTCTGTTACCTGAGGAGTCAAAAGGATCGGGATATCGCCCACCTCACTCAACACCATTGTCTTAGGCTCGCCGGGCTTCACACTCTGCCACACCACCTCACGGTCCAAGGTCCTGAGCTCCCAGGTTCACAACTCTTCAGAGCTCGCCCATTGGGGGTAGCTCGCCCAAGATGCTAATTATTTACCTTCAATTTTTGCAGACGGTAACTGGGTCATTTTCCCAACTGTTGAGATCCCGCCAGCTTACGCCGTCTTAGCTCACCGGTTTGCCATGGGTCCACCCCGCCCCAACAAACTTGCCTTGCCCTCGATACTTGCATTGGACGCGAGCAAGAAAGTCGAGCCCGTCTCTAAGAAGGGCAAGGTAGGTGGGTTCGGGACCCAGAAGGGGTCGACTAAGGCCCCAACAAAATCCAAGACAGCGGAGGTCGCCAAGACCAACAGGGGTGGCGGGCGAGCTGGCGCCACTCCCGAGCGAGGTCACGGGAAGAGGGGCCTTCAGAGGGGTGATGGAACCCGAGTGGGTGACGAAGACCCCCAAGGTCGCAAGAGGACTAAGTTCGCCCTGCGCGACGAGGATTCTGATCAAGCTGGGCGAGCTTCGGCGAGATCTGGGCAAGGTGGCTCCGCCGAGTCTACTGCTCCCTTGGCACTTCCCTCCGAGCTGAGTTCGCCGCCTCCCCAATCACCCTTCAGGGTTCAAATGAAAGACGACACGGTCCTCGGCTGGGACCAGGAAAGAGTCCAGTAAGTAGCTCGCTCACCGTCTTTGTTTCCTTGTATTACTTTTGTTGTTTTTTGATTTATAACCCAAGTACTTGAACCTCGCAACTATGCCTCCATCGCTCATCCCAATAGGCATGAAGTTCTTCACTCTTATGAGTGGTCGTGATCCTTGACCTCCATGAAGAACCTACCTCGCGGGCTTGCCTAGGAGACAGTTAGCGAGGTGCCGAGGTATTGGTCCAAATCCCAGCTGGCGACCGTGGAGAGGCAAGACCTGATCGAAAACGCCCGGCTCTCAATGCACTCCAAAGGGTAATCGATCAGGCGACCCAACTCGAGGTAGGTCGGCAGGAGAAGAACGAGAGCCTAAATAAGATGGCGGAGTCTTTGGACAAGGCCAAGAGGTCGGCGAAGCTCGCAGAGGAGAAGACCGCCGCGTCTCTGGCCTCAGGCAGCTCGGCGACCTCCAACGCAAGCTCGCCGGGATTCAACAGGACATGGATACCAAGATAAAGGCCAAGGAGGAGGAGCTCACCGAGAAGCTCGCCAAGGAGGCCGACGAGCACGTCGTGACCAAGAAAGAGCTGGACCTGCAACGAGGTCTGACTAAGAGTGCCGACGAGAGTCCTCAAAATTAAGGGATCAACTCTCGGAGAAGATCAACGAAGTTGCCGAGATTTGCAATGATGCCTCCTCTTCGGCGGACTTGGTGGCGGTGAAGGCTGAGGCCTCGGACAAGGGATTTGTCCAGTACTACGCCGAGGTCATCAGGACCATTTGGTGGGCACGGGCCCATAATGACGATGAAATGAAGGCCGTGGTGGGTGACTTCAAGGAATGCTTGGACAAGGCCCCCTTCCCCGACGAGACCGAGCTGGATATTGCGACCTCCCAGAACTTGGAGTGCCCCTCGACTTAGTTCTGGCATGCTTCAAGATTACCCACACAATTCCTGTGCCGGAATTGAACCTCGCCGGAGAAGATGAGGTCGCCGGTGGGGAGAAGCAAACTCCCCCCACTCTGGAACAAATGCAGGCAGTTTGCGGGGACGCCATGGTGAACCTCGGCAACTTCGATACCAGTGGAGGCACTGGCACCATCACCACCCTGCCCGAGCTGTCTTCTCAAGATTGTCAAACTGCAGGTGGCGAGGTCACCCTGGAGGTCGCCAATCCCGAGGTCCCGACCGACGTCGCCACTACTCCTGCTTCTCAAGTCCCCGCTGCTCCGGAGGCTTAGCTTTTTTCTTTGCTTTCTTAGCTTAGCTTTTTGCTTTTCAATTTCAAGTTATAGTAGCTCGCCGGGCTGTATAGCTCGCCCAGAAGGAGCCCCTTTTTGTAGTTTCTCTTTACTTTAGTAGTTGAAGCTCGCCGGGCATGTGTAGCTCGCCCAGAAGGAGCTTGTTTTGCACTTCAAAGATGGTCAGCTAGCCGACCTTTGTGGCTAGCACTGCTTCGTATACTTGGGAATTTTTCAAGTATATTTTTGACTTGAAAGCTTCTCAAGTATCTTTTGAATGAAATTCGAGCTTTTTGCTACAACCTTGTCTTCGCTTACATTTTTACGCATATGTTATAATTTCAATTAGCTAATTTATATATTTTCCGGGTACTTAACTGTTCGTCTTATTCTACTTTTGAGAAGAGAATCGTTCGTTTTACGTCACTTAGGACTACGAATTGTACCTCAGTTTGATTAGTACGTATTCTTCGTCTTACGCCACTTAGGGCCGCGAATTGCTCATCTTAAACCACTTAGGGTAGCGAGTCGTACTTCGTTTAATTCACTTTGGGCAATTGGGTTTCATGAACCTTGCCTTAAACGTTTTAACCGTATTTTTTGTGAATTTTTCTAACTTATGGCAGTAGGCGCTTAGTGATCCTTTGAGAAGGATACCTTCGTTGACCTGGGACACTTTGGCCTTTACCTTTGAGCCTTTAGATTATAACATTCGGGACCTTGGTCCTTGCGCATTACGAACCTTTGAATGGTTGAATATCTCGCGAACCTTCGAACAGTCTGATATTTCGTGAACCTTCGAACGGTTGGATATTTTTTCAAGATAAAATTTCCAACTTCATATAGCAACGTAATTTACATTGGTTGCCATCAACACTTCTGATGTGAACCTTCGACTAGTCTATTAAAAAATCTCGATCTATTGATAAAACTTTTTCAAGTGTGCCGCACTCCAGGTGTACGACGAGGTGTTCCCGTCCGCATCTTCGAGGTCATAAGTACCGTTTGCCCAGGCTGCGGTAACCCAGAACAGTCCTTCCCAGTTCGATCCAAATACCCCCGGTGGGGCCATCAATTTCTTCTTCACTACTAGATCCCCCACTTTGAACCTTCGGTCACGGACTTGGGAATTGTAGTACTTCTCCGCTCTACGCTTGTAGGTGGCATTTCTCATTTCCAATGAAGCTCTGGTCTCCTCAATCAAGTCTTTTTCGATTGCCAGGGCTTCGTCGTTCTTTTCTTCATCAAATCCTACCACCTTCCAAGTCTTATTCTAGACTTCCATCGGTACTACTTCTTCAGTCCCGAAAGCTAAGGCAAATGGTGTTTCCCTGGTGCTGGCTCGGTATGATGTTCTGTAAGACCACAGAACCTCCGGGAGTTCGTCTGCCCAGCTTTCTTTTTGTCTTCGAGGTGGATCTTCAGTATGTGTTTTAGGATTTTGTTAACCACCTCAACTTGGCCGTTCGACTGCGGATGGTACGGAGTTGAGTAGTGCTTCTTGATGTTCCATGAACTGCAAAAATCTCTCAACTTCTAGCCATCAAACTGCCTCCCATTGTCCGTGATGATCGATTGCGGAAGTCCGAACCGGCTGATCAGGTTTTTCCATATAAAACCGATCATTCTTTCTTGTGTTATCGTTGTGAGTGCTTCGGCTTCAGCCCACTTAGTGTAGTAGTCTACTGCTACAACAACAAAATTCACACCGCCTCTGCCAGGTGGAAATGGACCGATCAAGTCGATACTCCATTTTGCAAAAGCCCATGGGCTGAAAGCCGACTTCAGTTGGTTGGCTGGGGAGTGGATATTAGGTGCGAAAAGTTGACACTTTCGGCACTTCCGCACGAAGCTAATGGCATCCTTGCGAAGAGTGGGCCAATAGTACCCCTGTCTAATTGTCTTGTATGCCAAAGCTTGCCCCCCAGCGTGACTTCCGCAAATCCCCTTGTGAATTTCTTCTAACACCTCGAACCCTTGCTTCTTAGATAAGCATATGAGTAGGGGTAGAGAGAATCCACGTTTGTAGAGTTGGCCATCCAGCAACATATATCTGGCTGCTTGCTTCACTAGCCGACTAGCTTCCCAAGTATCTTCGGGGGTTGTTCTGTCCTTTAAGTATTTTTGGATCGGAGTGCACCAATCTTCACTATCTTCATTGCCTTCTTGCCCCCCACTCGAGGTCTGATTTACTTTGTAATCGGACGTCGAGGTGTTCTTCAGTTTGGTGACTACAACCTTCGTGACCTCAGCTTCGCCATTACTGGTAGCTAGTCGGGCTAGGGCGTCTGCTTGTGTGTTCTCCAGCCGTGGTATCTGATTGATGTAAACTTGTGTAAACATCGAGATCAAATGTGCCGCTATCTTCTGGTAGGTCATCATCTATTGATCTTTAGCCTCGTACTCCCCCCGGACTTGGGATATTATTAGCTGGGAATCTCTGAAAACTTGAAGATTGGTTGCCCCCACAGCTAATGATAGCCTGAGTCCGGCTATCAAAGCTTTGTACTCTACCTCATTGTTGGTTGCCCTAAAGTCGAACCGGATAGCGGAGGTGAAGACTTGCCTGTCCTGGCTGATCAGAACTACGCCGGTGCCTGCTGCTGTGCTGGTTGATGATCTGTAAACGTAGAGGTGTCACGGAGCTATACGCTTCCTCGTTGGATCTTGTGGGAAAGTTAGCTCTATGATAAAGTCGTGAGCGTTTGTCCCTTGATCGTTGTTCGGGGTGCGTAGGTTATACCGTATTGGCTAACTTCTATTGACCACTTCAGCAAACGTCCGGCGGTGTCTGGGCGCTGCAGTATTTGACGTAGTGGGAACGTCGTCAGCACTTCCACCGGATGGTCGAAGAAGTAAGGCCTCAATTTTCTAACACTCATCACCAGTGCATAGGCTAGCTTCTCTGTTGGGGTGTACCGCAACTCAGCTTCATGTAAGACTGGCTCACGTAGTACACTAGTAGGTGTGTTTTCGTCTCTTCTCGGACCAGGACGGAGCTAATGGCAACTTCCGATGCGGCGAGGTACATGTACAACTTCTCACCAGGTACTAGCTTCGACAGGACCTGCGTATCTGCCAAGTATGCTTTAATATTTTCAAAAGCCCGTTGGCATTCGCTTGTCCACACGAAGTGGTTTTTGAGGTGTAGCTCGTTGGCTTTAGTTGCTTCCCTGTACCTTCGCGTGTTTGCCTTGATCGCTTCGAAAAATGGGCAGTTTCGATAGCCAGACCTGGAGATGAACCTGTTCATGGCAGCCATGCACCCAGTCAACCTTTGGATTTTATGTACGGAGTTGGGCACGCCCATCTCAATTATGCATTGGACCTGCGTCGGGTTGACCTCTATCCCTCGTTGGCTCACCAGGTGATCCAGGAACTTTCCTGAATGTATGCCGAAACTGGTCTTCTTGGGGTTCAGCTTCATGTGGTAGTGGTGTAGTATGTCGAAGGTTTATTTTAGGTGGTCGAGGTGATCCTCCTTTCTCAAACTCTTGACAACTATGTCGTCCACGTACACCTCCATAGACTCGCCGATGTGTTGATCGAACATTTTGTTCACCAACCTTTGGTAGGTTGCCCCGGCGTTGATAAGTCCGAACGACATCCTTTCCCAACAGTACATGTTCTTGTTGGTGTAGAACGCCGTGTGTTCCTGGTCATCCGGGTGCAATGCTATCTGATGATAGCCCGCGAAAGCATCCATGAATGTCATCGTCTCGTGGCCCGCGGTGCTATCAGCAAGCTGATCAATGTGGGGTAGTGGGAAGTTGTCCTTTGGGCACGCATTGTTTAGGTCCGTGAAGTAGATGCATATCCTCCACGTTCCATTGTGCTTCTTTACCAGGACAGGGTTCGCGACCCACTGTGGACATAAGACTTCCTTGATCAGCTTGTTATCCAACAGCTTCCCAACTTTGGTGGTTAGGGCCGCGTACTTGTCTGGTCCATACTTCCTTCGTTTTTTTGCATACAGGTCTCCTCTTCGGATCGATGTTAAGTCGGTGGCAAGCATGCTCCAATGGGATCCCCGTCATATCTTCATGGGACCAGGCAAATACGTCCAAGTTGGACATCAGGAATAGTTCCATCCTCGACCAGTACGGTTCTGGTAACTCGGAACCTATGAAAAGTTCCAAGTTCCTTTTCGGGTCCACCGGGAGTGCTGTCAATTCCTCCATGGGAGTGGCTTTCCTCTTTTGACTTTTCCACCTCGGATCGCTGATGAACTCATCCCACTCTTCTTGTGACATCTGCGCAGGTTTGTGACCTATGCGCGGTTCGAGATCATCAGCTTGGCTCTCAGCTTGGATAGGTTCTCCAACTGTCAGTACCTCCGGTGGTTCATCAACTTGGGATGGTTCGGCAACCTGGGGAGTTGGATCAACCTCCATTGGAACTGGTTCTTGACCCCCTGCAGGTTCCCCATCTTGGACTTCGTCAACCACTTCCATGGGTGCAGGTTGCTGATCTTGCACCGGTTCCTGCACTTGGTTATTTGGGGTCTCTTCTATTCCCTCCATTGGTGCCGGTTGTGTGCCCTACGCAGGTTCTAAGGCTTGGTCAATTTCTGGCAGGTCGCCTACCTCCATCATCTCAGTTTCTGTCGAGATGATGTCTAGGATGTTTGGTTCGTCTGCCGAAATCTGTACATCTTCTTCGAGGATCTGAACCTGCGTTACTGCCTTTTTGACCTGGCCATCTTTAATTTGTAGCAAACACTCACGGGCCTTTTTCTGGTCACCTTTAATGGTCCCAGCACCTTTCGGAGTTGGGAATTTTATACAATAGTAGTAGGTCGAACACGCCGCTTTGAATTCATTGAAAAAGGGGTGGCCAAGGAACCCGTTGTAGGAGGACTGCTGGTCGACAACAAGGAAATCTATTAACCTAGTCAGTCTCCGCTCTGGGTCCTCGACCGATACAAGCTGGACGCTCAACCTAATGGTACCTAGGGGGATGGTTACAGCTTCTCCGAACCCCAATATCCTAGCATTGCTAGGTTCTATATACGACTCAAAATCACCTAAGGCATCTAAGGTGGATTTGAAGAGTATGTTGGTGAAGGCTCCGGTGTCCACAAGCAGCCTGTGAACTCGGACGTTCATTATGTTGGTGTTTATCACCAACGAGTCGTTGTGGGGCGTCAGTACCCCTTCCAAGTCCGCCGAAGAGAATGTCAGTGTCTCTGTGAGTTGTGCGACGGGCTTGGAGCTGGAGCTGCCTTCCTGAACTTGGTTTACGGCCCGGACTTCGGCCTTCCTTTGTCTTTTGGAGATGGAGGACCTTCCATCTTGGAGACCTCCGGCAGCTCCGATCACTTCTTCGAGAACTAGGAGTTCTCGAGTAGGCTCCAGGTTCTGTTGAGGTTGGGGATGTGCCCTTCGCCTATGATGAGGGCCACGTCGGTCCTCGTCCTCTTCCTCGTCCTCCGACACCTCCCTTCTCTCGACCCTGGTCCTCTTCACCGGTGCCTTTTTCACAAAATCGGTTAGCTTCCCATCCTCGTAAAATTTCCACAGTTGCTTGAGGAGGTCTCGGCATTCGCTGGTGAAGTAGCCGATCGACTGGTGATAGGCACAATATTTGTTGGGGTTGAGCTTTGCGCGGTCCTGATGAATTCTCCTTGGTTCGTCCAGCGTGGCCTTTTCCTTGACCGTGGTGAAGACATGGTCGATAGAGACGGTGCTCTTTGAATTCGTCTCCATCGCCAAAAGCTTTCAAGTTTCGGGGAGCCTTGTAGGTGCCCCCGGACTTCTTCCCATAGGGCTTCTTCTCCTCTGAGGCACCAACCTCTTTCTGGAGGGCTTCCTGCATGGCTACGAACACCCCAGCTTTATGCCGAAATTTGGTGTAGGTGTTCGGGCATGCGAGGTGCATCTCCTTCCAGAGCTCGGTGCCTTTCTTGAGGTCAGCCATTACTGCGACAATTTTGGTATCCTCGCTCACCGGCTTGCCTTCCAGCAGTATCCTGTCGAACCTCTCCAGGTACTGCTGGTCGGACTCTTTCTCGCCTTGGTGGATGTTGGTGAGTCGGTGCTTCTGGGTAAGGTAGGATCCAAACCCGGAGAAGTGGGCCAAGAACTCCCACGTGAGTTGGCCAAAGGACTGGATTGACCCCGGGGCGAGTGATGAGAACCAGCGATGGGCTTGGTCCCTAAGGGTCAGTTGGAAGTTCCGGCACTGAGTGGCATCGGTGGCACCCACCGAGATCATGTAGTCTGCATACTTGGCCAGGTGGACCTTCGGGTCGGATTCACCCTCTTATGCAGACATCACCGGGAAGTGGATTTTCTTTTGGACCGGTGCTCGGAGGATGGTAGGTGCCAGCGGAGATACGGGGAGAGTGGTGGCATCGGGTCTGCTAGATTTGGCTGCTACTTGCTGTTGTAGCATCTCGATGGCCCTTTTTAAAGTGGTCAGCTCGTCGTTAGGGGCCACCTCCGGCGGAGGTTGCTCGAAGGTCGTGCGTCTCGTGGATGCACGCCCCCGAGGTGCCTCACTCTGGGGTGACCCCTCCGTGATGGGTCGGAATTGGCACCCGCCGTTGGGGCCCAATCTATCAGCAGCGGGCCTCCTCAATCGGTCATGTGTGGACCTACGAGGCTATAGGTCAGACTCTCCCCTCTGGGACGTAGCTGGGGCCGCCGTTCTTTCATTTTCTCCACATCTCGGCCCCAACCTGCCTTGGAGGACCTCCTTTCTCAGTGATTGGTGGGTGGCGGATGCTTCGGTGTAGGCCGAAGCTCGCCCAGTATGTGGAGCTGGCTCCTCCACCACCTTGGCCTTCCCGGCCCGTTCCCGGTGCTGGGGAGCTTGAGCTGAGCTCGCCTCCTACTCGGTGGGAAGGTCGCTATATTGGCCCTGGGTCCGGGTGCCCTTGGTCGGCCTTGTTTATTCCCTGACCTCGTTGGCTGGAGCTCGTCGAGGTAGCAGGGCAAGCTCGTCGAGCTGCCTTTGTTGCAATCTTTGCAAGGTTGCAATTGTGCATTGGAGCTTGTCGGGATTATTGGCGAGGTCCCTCAGGGCGGGGTTCAGCTCCTCTTGAGTTATTGAAACCCACTGGGGAGGTCGCGGGGCATTGCTCTTCTGGGGATCTCGACGCGAGGTCTCCCCCTCGGCCTGGTCTTGGTCGCCCCCTTTCCACCTCCTGGTATTTACCGAGGTTTGCTCCTTAGGCATTTTGGGCTTTCGCTGGGGGAAGGTCGCTGAGGTTAGTAAGGAAGGTAAACCGAGGTTCTTAGCTTCCAGCCAGGGTGAACTTGCTCGGGTTTTCGTCTAGCTTTACGTGTAATGAATTATCCAAAATCTATTTTATTTGTGTATACGTGTGCGTTTGAAAACCTTTTTGGCAGAATTTATGAGTCCAAAAATCTGGGTTTTCGTCCGAACAGTGGGATATGTGTGTATCTTCAAGTGTTCTTGAGCTTTGGTCAAGAACACCTTCAAATCTTCAAACCTTCAAAGAAACCCTAATTTTCCACTCTCAAATTTTTTTGGGTTCGAACCGGCCCTCCTTCTAGCGCCAAATTGTTGATAGAATTTACTAATGAAGTTTGTTATGTGGCTTTTATAACATATTAATCCTACCAAACAATAATCTATGATTTGTGTTCTTGAGGGGATAAGATAGTGAGAGAAATTAGAGAGTTTAGAGAGAGAAAGTAAAAGTGTATTATGATTGAGTTGCTGTAATAGTACAGGAGAGACCTTATTTATAGGTGTGCAAGTGTGAGGTGGCACCTTGTGAGCCTATTTGGCTTCCGGTGTTGACGAAGGTTCGTGACCCCCGCCTTGGTCCCTCACAATGCTACCTTTATAATGTTACGTCCTACTACATATACATGTCTTATTTATGCACCCATTATTTGAGCTCTTGGGCTAGGCGAGCTTCCCGGCGGGCTCCATTGCCTTGCATTATCTTTAGGAATGATGCAGCGTGGACTCTTGCTAGGTCTCCTCGGATGTGGGAGAGCTTCCTCTCGAGAGGAGAAGCTCGCCCGTGACCTTCTCTTCCCTTGGTGCATTTGGCCGCCGGCCTCGGCCTATCGGGAGCTTGGGCGAGATTTTTACCTACCTAGCCGAGCTTCCCTATGTTGGCCCTCCCGCTCACCCCGGCGACCTTCTAAGCCTTGGGATAATTTCATGATTATCCCCAGGTAGTTCGCCTTGTCAACAGTCACAGCACCCAAAAATGAAATTTTGTGCAGAATTATGTGCATTAATTTACATGACAGTCACCACTCGATAGTAAGGATATCTGAATGGTTTAAATTTGATAAACATATCACTTTTAAGATTATTTTTAAATATATTTAAAAAGTTAAAAAGATATTGCTACAAATAATGTGAATATATTTACGTTCTGATAATTGATATTTAAAATTTTAAATTGCATGGAAAGAATATTTTAAGTAAATCTTAATAATCTCCAGTCGGATTTCCTATTATCGACTGGAGGGGAATCCCTATGTAAGGTCATCATGAGACAATCAAGTTTGGACGATAAATCTTAATAATCTCCTAGTAACGATTGGTTTTATTTTCATAAAGTTCTCATCTCCTCCCCTATTTTGATAAAAGATTTCAAAAGGTCGTTAGTTAAATAAATTTCCCCATAATAGTGATATTGCTATTTTTTTAAATATCTAATTATAATATAATTAAAATTGTTGATTTGGAGAAATTTTAATTTTAAATGATAAAAATAGGGCTCATAGTTTACAATTTGGAGTTTAATGTCATATTATTGAATCAAGATTCAAACTCATGCGATAGTGACACTGCTAATTTTTTAATTATTTTTATATATCTAATTATAATGTAACTAAAATTTAGATAAACATGTTAATTTGTGGATAGGTAATTGGAATATTGAATCAACACCCATAAGATGGTGACAATATTTTTTATATATCTAATTATAATATAAGTAAACTTAGATAAAGAAATATTATGGATAAATTTTAATTTAGAATGGTAGAATAGTGCTCACAGTTTACGATTTAGGGTTCGATAATCGAAATATTTAATTGAGACTCACAAGGTACAAACACTACTAATTTTTTATTTTATTTTTATAAATCTAATTTTAATACAAATAAAATTTACATAAACTAAGTAATTATGATAAACTTTAATGTAGAATGATATCATAAAATTTATGATTTAGAGTATAATGGTCTAACTAGTAAATCAAAATTCACAAGATAATAACACTATCCATTCTTACTTTTGGATATCTAATTATAATATAGATAAATATATTTATTTATAGAAACTTTATTTTAAAGTAGTACAATTAGATTTGTGCTTTATGATTTAGAATTTGAGTGTCTGATAAAAAATTATGTACAATCTCAAGTTTGTTTATATTAAATTATTTATTTTCCTAAAGAATATTTATGTATTAGAATTGATTGTTTTTACTAAAAATTATTAGTTACTTTACTAATGAAAATATTAATTGTGTCGAAGTAAAACTTATAATACCTTATAAAATGGGATTTTTGGTATTTCTATAGGTAATAACACTCTTATAAATGATCTTATATGTAACTTACCCTATTTTTAAATAAGGTGGTGATTGATAGTCAATATTAGGGGTTACAATTTTTGTAAGTAAAATTTATATAATGTTATTTGGTAGGATGTAATAGAAAAGTTACATAAAATCTGTTCTAAAAAATAATCTAACTTGGTATGGTGTAATATATAGATAAAAAAAGTAATTTCACTTGGTAGGGTATAATATGTAGATATATAAGAAAAAAATTATTATTCAAGACATAAAAAAATTGTAAGGTGTGGAAAGTGACATAACTTATTACATTATCAACAATGAAAAATGTCATGTAATATGATCTCTTTTTTTAAAGGGTCGGCCATATAAAAATCAGGTCAGTATAAAATTTATAGTCCCTACCAAAAAAGATAAGTCAAAACAAAAATTTATATTATATCTCTTATACCCTATCAAACACCTGCTAAGTATAATTAATTTTACAAAAAAAATTAAAATATAATAGAGTTGCACCTTTTTTTTGCTGCTGGAAAAAGTAATAAGGGGAAGGCGAATCATGTTTAAGGATAATCGAAAAAGCAAAACGAAGAACACATAATTTGTTGACCCAGTTCACCTGATAGGCTACATCTAGGGGCGTACAAAGCCAGGAGATTATTCCATTATATCTTGAGAATGGAATCTCTTTATATAGGTTACAAATTAGGGTTTACATGAATATAGAATACATAATGAAATGACTAAACTATCCTTCTATTAATTACTTTGATGAAGGCACATAAATATAATTTCCTTTAACACTTCCCCTTGTGCCAAATCAAGGGATGAATGGTGCATGAATGTTGTCTCGATAAAAACCTTGCCAAGTAACATCTATATAAGAAAAATAAACCTTGGTCGAAGGGAAATGAGTTGCAACACACCTATGTTAAGACTCTCCCTGAAGTCTACACCTCTCAACTGATAGGTACATCTATCAAGTGAGCTCATAAAATTTACACATCTCAATTCCTATAAAATGTTTCTCAAAAGTTATCTTGGACAATGATTATGTAAATAATTCAGCCATATTATCTTTAGAGCTTACTTAAATTATTTGAATCTTGAGCAAAGTTTATTGTTGCATGTTATAGAAAAACTTCGGTAATATATGTTTCATATCACCTATATAGCACATATTCATCGTTCGATGCATGCAATACATTGCATAAATGATCTTCAGTGGTAGAACTCAAGCCACTGACTCCTTGAATGTGTGATGATAGACTTTCACTAAATACACTCACAAATTACTATATGTAAGTAATAATCTCTAAATAACTTTAAGAGATATCTATCAAAGTTTCTTAACTGATGCCCAAGATATCACCATGTTTCTCATAGTAAATACAATTAATTTGGGAACGTTCATGTGATTAAGATAACCAGCATTAGTAGAACCAAATAACATATTATTTGGTGTATAATTGTATGAGATAACTTTCAATATTCTCTTTAAGGGTTTCAATTTCATCTGCAGTCCCTTTCAACATTTATATAGTAAATAACATGCTCATGTCATTGGTTTCTTTTAAGTATGAAAGTACATTCTTGACACTATTCCTATAATATTGTGTTGGTCCTGTAACAAATTTAGTTAACAAGTTCATTGAGAAAGTATTATCTTGCCGAGTATATTGAGCTAAGTACAATAATGCGCCTATTGCACTTAAACAAGGAATTTTCAGTTCCTATATCTCTTCGTCATTTTACTTTGGACGAATGGGATATTTCTTTAAATCCAAACATCGGCCGATCATGAGAGTGCTAACATAATGCATTTTTGTCCATATTAAATCGCCTGAATATCTTTTGGACATATGCAGACTTGTGGATAAGTATTCCACAAACTCAGTGTTCTAGTCAAAATATTAGTAAAACTGAGTTTTCTCAAGATCCTTTATCTCAATAACTTTAATTAGTTTCAGGATTTCTCTTATTTCATTAAGAGTACCTATGTTCATCCATCAACATAAGTGTTATAATCGCAAACCTAAAACTTATTTTTCTTTATAAATACGAAGGGGCATTGTTGTTTTTTTTCTTTGTAACCTTTCCCAATCAAGTTGTCACTTAGACGGGTATACCATATCCGCCCAGATTTATTCAATCTATAATGTGAGTGTTTCAATATATTATTGCAAACGTACTTTGTAGTTCAGAGTTACTTGACTTGGGTAATGGAAGGCCATCAGACACTTTCATATATATCTCTGAATCAAGATCCCCATTGAGATATACAGTAACCACATCCATAAGCTGCATTTCCAATCCTTCGGATGCTACTAAGCTAATTAAGTAGCAGAACGTTATAATGTCTATAACACAATATGACTCCTTATAATCAATTCCAGAGCATTATGAGAAACCTTGCTACAAGGTAAGTTTTATATATCAGGACCATATATTTCTCATTACGCTTTATGACAAAGATGCATTTATGTCCTACAAGCTTTATACTTGGTCGGGCTAGCACTACCGGACCAAATACCTGTCATTTTTTCATAGAATCAAGTTCTACCTGGATCGATTATTGTATTTTGGCTAGTTTACTCTTTGTTAATATTCTACAACTGAGCTTGGTTCGATTTTATCGTGCTCTATATTTTCTTAAGCAACATAATAAATAAATACATCACTAGTTTGTGTGCAACGTCAGTCCATCGACTCATATGCACTCTCACAATTAATAGAGATTTTTCATTCTCTGGAATCATATTAAACATCGGAGCGTCCTCCAGTGATGATTCTTGTACATAATTATAATCAGAGATAATTTCATAAGATGTATTCTTGACATTGATGGTCAATGAATTGAATTGTGCCACACCTACCATTCCTTCATTTGGGTGGTGTCAATTGAACCAGGTGACCTCCCCCTTTTCCTTTTGGGAGCCACAGCCTCAACCAAACCTCCACCAAGTGTGGTTGCAACACCTTTTCTACGGTGTTGTGCCCCTTATTGGGGACTTCTAACCTTGCAGGCATATTTGCAGCTGACATGTATGACCCAGTCACTTTAGTAATATCAATGAACGAATCAGGCATTGAATCTGTTACGTTCTGAAAGTTTACTATTTTACATCACTTTTTCATTGTGAAGTTTGGGGATCAAATGAGACAAAGTGGGGATCAACCATGATACTTCCGGTTGTTCCCACATAAAATTCTTTTTCTTATCTCCCCCTAACGACGGGAAGACTGCCTCATTCAAGTGACAATCCGCAAATCTAGCGGTAAATAGATCGCCTGTCAAAGGTTCTAAGTAGCAGATATTTGTTGGAGATTTATATCCAACATAAATACTTAATTGTTGCTGAGGACCCATTTTAGTGCGCTGTGGGGGCGCAATTGACTTTTTCGTATTTTTGCACGTTTAAGAACACAAGCAAATCTACCAAAAAGCAGATGGGTAATTGTAGTAGAACAAGTATACGACCAAGTAGTTATCGACCTAGAATTTAGTAGTGTAGGAGCCCCAAGATTATGTGTCGACATGATACTATAGTGACGAGTCCGGTTGACACAAAATAAAAACAAGCAACAATTATCTAGAAAGCAAATAAAACTACCAACTAACTTCCGAGAAAGTGCAAGGTGAGTGAAATGCCTCGGGTGTTATCCTTATGATTTCAATTAATGTAACTCATGTCCTAATTACCTCTCAATTGCTATTTCATTGGGTGTTGATAAGGGCTACCACTAAGCAAATGAAGACTCATCCCTTTTGAGTCTCGGGTGATCAATTCTAGTTAACTAGCACCTAATTAACTACAAACAGCTCCTAGGATAGTGAACGCTAGGAGGTTCGCACAGATACTGTCCCTAGTTTCCCCTTTCACTAAACACCCTAATTCACAATCAAAACATCTAATATTCCTTAATGGTAATTCTAAGCAATCTACCCCCTCTCGGGTCAATAAACCACTAATTGAATCTAATTAATCACCTAACCTTTCTTCACATGACCAATTAACCACACACTCAACCCTAGTTGCAACATGTAATCATCAATCATGGAATACTCAATCAAATAAATTAATTAAATCAAGGAGAACACATTAAGAAAATCAAATCACCAAATCCATAGCAAAATCAAAATAATCAAGAAACAAACACATCAATCTCCATCATAATTCAAACACCCAAAGCATGAAACAATTAGCCCATAACTAAAAATATCAAACAAGAGGAAATAAACACAAAATAAATAAAGTTCATGCTCAATCCACTAATTAAAATGTATCAATAGAAAGATATCAGTTCCCAATGGCTTCAACACTTCAAAAAATAAAATGCCCAATTAAAATTTTACTAGAAATTACAATAAAATTAAATATCCTATCTAATATGTGTAGTGTGTGGGGAGAGGAGCTCCCCACAAAAAGTGTAGAACAAAGCTGCTGCCCCCAATTCCAATATCCGTGTACAACCCTCCTTGATTCCTAATTATCTCGTTTCAAAACCTACACTGATGTCTACTTATCTGCAAGAGAAATGGGCCCAAAACTCTTGGCCCATCTAATTCCTCACCCACGTGGCTGAAGTCGACCAAATATATTCTGACTTTTTTTGTTGTGCTCGAACGTGCAGGCTTGCACTAGGAGCTTTTGATCGAGTACGATTTTTAAAATCGCTGTGACAACTTTGTGACAACTTTGAATTGAAGGAAGCTCGATCGTGCAGGGCTACTCGAGCAAGAGTTGATCGAGCACGATCCAAGAAGTTTTGGCTTCATAAAATCCTTTAGTAAACTCGATCGAGCAAGCTTGCACGATCACAATTAAGGACTCTTCAAGTGAAATAGCAACTCTTCCTTCTTTCACCGATTTCTCAATTAACAAGCACTTTTACCTCTTTTCTTCTAAGCGTTGACGGACAAGATCGGAAATGGGGCCCGGCAGTGGGCGGCAGTGGGCGGAGGAGCACTCCGGCGAGGCTTCGCAATTTCCGTCGACTTGCAGCGATTCTGGCAATTGAGTGAGAACAGAGGTGTGAGTCGGTGTTTTCTCCGGCGCTGAACAAACAGGGGCAGCGGCTGTGAAGGCTCTTTCCGGCGAACATCGATTCCAGGCGACTTGGCTGAGAGACGGTTTCCGGCAGGTGGAGAGGCTGTGGGCATTGTCTGCTTCTAGTCGAGACGCAGTGGCGCGGCAGCAGCTTCCGACGTCTGTGGGCAGGGGCGTTTGTCGGCCTTTGCTGCGGCGGCAATGGAGGTTTGATTCCGCTTCAATGGCAGAAAGTTGATTGGAAAATGGTGATTTACAGCTGTAGCCATGGCTTGAATTACTCCGGAAGAGGTTGAGAGAGTTGTGAGGAGGAAATGTAGGCAGATCGGATTGCCTATTCCAATTCATATTGCATCTGATATTCCACTCATCGGATGATTGTCATATGTTAAATATTAAAATTATGGCAATCATCCGGTGAGTGGAATATCATATGCAACATGAATTGGAATAGGCAATCTCATCTGTAAAACTTCTCGGTAATTAAAAAAAAAAGTCTAACCAGTGATTTTGGCCTTTATTACAATATCAAGGATATATATTTACCCAATTTTTTTTATCACAATTTGTGCGTGATATATATATATATATATATTATATTATGAGGGAAAAAATTATATAATATCATAATTTATATAATTATGATATCATACTTCTCAATCATTAACAGTCTGATTGATCGGATCGATGCTAAGGTGTTCGATTCAACGTTTCTAAGATGTTCGATTCAACGTTCACTCCCGCTTTTCAAAAGATAGAGTATTAACAATTATACTTGCCGTTTATTTATTTTATTTTTTGAATGACTCTTGCAGTTAAAATTTTTGAACGACTCTTGCAGTTAAAAGACGTCACTCACAACAATTCACTCTCAAACTAATTAAAAAGAAAATTAAAATAAGATAAGCATTCTCTTTCTCTAAAACGGTCTTATCCACCTTCTCCCTTTCTCTCTCCAAAAAGATATTTTCCCCTCACTTTTTCTCATTTCCTCTCTCACACACAATCAGAGTAAATTGTTGTTAGTCAAAATTAAAATATTTTGAAAAAATATATAAATCAAATCGCTTAAAAAATTAACTAAAATTTCAAAAAATATATAAATCAAATCATTTAACAAAATAGAATTTCTATATTTTAAAAAATTATTTGAATAATGTAAAATATATTAAACTTTAAAATCCAGATTTTGAGTTAAGCTTGTATGCAAATGTTACTGAAATTAACAATCGCGAGTGTATTTTAAGTAGACGTTTAATTTTTTTGAGTTTTAAAATTAAAAATTTAAACTTGAAATTTATTTTAAGGTTAAATTTTAAAAATAAAATTATCACCTATAAACTTTATCAATTAATTATTATTATTATTATATATTTTGCTCAAAAAAAAAGAGGATTAATTAAAAATCATATTTTTGGTAACTACTAAGCAATTACATCGCCATAAAAATCTCAGCAGATTGATTATCTCGATCACATATAATATTTTTTTTGGAGAGATAATCACATATAATTTTTTTTTTGCTATATATATATATATATATTACAAATAAACATTTTACTTCTAAGCATAAGCATATATACACGATGATAGGCTCCGTCTACCGTCCCGTATGCGCATTAATATTTTTAATAGTAATAGTATTTTGCATATTTATGTTGTTTATGGGTTGGTCGGACACCATTGGTCCCATTTTGATAGTGGAATCGATTTTGGTATCGAGGGAAAACGACGACGTAACGACGGCGAAGTGGGACATGGAAATTTCGGTCACAAATTCAGATGCGAAGCCGCGTATACGGGTGCAGGAATTCAACGTGTGGGTGCAGTGCATGTCGGGGAGTTAGTCGTCGCAGGCGGTAATTCCACCCTTTAAGTTAGGTTATAAAGACACGATATTGTTGAAGGCAACCGTGAAGACAGGATTTTCTGCAGAATTGATCCGTGGAACTGTGATTGACGTGATTATTAAAACTAAGGTCAAGCGTCCATACGTGGACATTGCAATCGCCGAGGAAAGAGTGTGTCACGGTATTGGTGTAGTCAGGGTTTTACCTGATGCCACGCCAGGAGGAGGGCTTATGAACCACACCAAAGATTATTGTAATTAGCCAACATCTTGTACGCATCATCATCGGCTAGCTTTTTTTTTTTTTTTTTTTTTTAATATTGTGATTGTGATTATGATTTTTATTTATGTTTTAAAATATTGTGATTATGATTTTTATTTATGAAATTAGGGTGATTTAATTTGAAAGGAGTTATGTTTTATATTTTTATTTAAGTAAAATTGTGATCCGCCTTCGCCTTGTTATATTTTCCAGCAGCAAAAAAAAAAAAAAAAAAGAAAACCTCGGTGCAACTCTATATATTCTAATTTATTTGTAAAATTAATTATACTTATTTAAAAATATATTTGAGTCATTCAAGCTCCAGAGATTTAGTACTACATATACTTTGGGTTAATTCAAATGGGTTTTAATTTTTACCAGCACATATACGAGGTCACACCTCAAATTTTAAAGATAGCTCTAATTTTAATTTTTTTTCTCAAAATAAATTCAAAAGGTTTGTTTAATTAATTTGAAGAAATATGACGTTATTAATTTTTTTTTTTAAAAAGCACTTAGCCATGATTAGATTTTGTCATATTTTTCCCTAAACAGTGCGCATTGGGTAAAGTAAATTCATATCGTGGTGAAGTAAATTAATTTTTGAGAAATTAATTTTAATAGGTCAATTAAATTATTTAATACTTAATTAAAAATTAAATATTTTTAACGGTAAATAAATCAAATATTTTTTATTCGATATAATATTCGTATTCGAAATTTTATGATTCGAATTCAATTATAAATATTTGATTCAATTCAATTATTATTTACATATAAATATAAAATTATTATATTCAATTCTATTCTATTCGTTTACAATTCTAATTAGAACATTCGACACTTTATATGACACAATAGCATATAGAGAGAAATAATTGGCAAGGCTAGCTTCAAAATATCTTCAATTCTCAACATTTAAAAAGAAAAAAAAAGACAGCGCAACTCTTGTATGAGTGTGTTTTATATTATGAGACTTGTATTTATTAATAAATAATAATTATTTTTAAAATTAATATTTTTTTATTAATAAGTGATATTTATGATCGACGATCTCATATAATTTTAATTTAAAAAAAAAAAACTCTCAACAACAAAAAGCATAAATACCGTTGATGAGAAATTAAATATCTTAGCTGAAGCAATAGAAAAATATGACAAACATGAAAATGAAAGAGGACTAGATATGGTGTGATTAGGAGGCTAAAAATATATCTATTTCGGATATGAATGGGAGTATATATTGTATTTGGTTCACGGCATCTTTGGGTCCCATTTAATAATAATTAAATATTTCTATATACCCAGATATTTGGGTGCACTTAGAGTGCATACCATCGGCTTCTTCTTTCTTTTCTTTTTTAACTAGTATTTTTCCAGTGCGATACATGATCAATATAATTTTAATTTTTTTAATATATTATATATATTAATGGTAATGATTCATATATTTGTTATATATATTGCTATTTTTTATTTATATAATTTCTATCTAATTATTAGTTATAAAAATAATTAAATAAGTAACTTAAAACTATATCATTTATAGCACAATTTCAAGATTTCTAGATAAAATAAATAATAACTTTTGGGCCTAATTTGACCAAATATTTTATTAGTGGAGAGGTATAAATATAGATATTATACATGTTTAAATTGTATAATTCTATTTATACAAAGTTAAACTTATAAAATGATATTAACTTTAAAAATTGTTGAAATATTAAGATTATTTTTTAAAATTCATCTAATATGATTAAAATTATTTAAGAAAATATATAAAAAAAAATTCAATCAGAAATTTTATTTTGTACATGAAATATGTATCAAATAAAAAATTTCTAAGAAAGATAAACTGACAGATGATATATTAGGAATAGATTTTAAAACGAATTTCATTTTTGAACTTTGAAAATTTGAGTAAAAAATAAAATATTAAAATTTAAAAAATTTAATTGGTTGATATGAAACATTCTCTTTATTAATAGATATTTTTAGAATTTCAATAATTCCTATTTAAAAATATAATTAAAATTTAAATTATTAAACAAAGACATAAATTTTCTATGCACATAAATCTAAAACCAATAAAATTTTATTTTCAACCCATATTGAACTTGATATAGTCCAAGTAAGAAAATAATACTCGCTTTTTTTTCAACTTTTCTTTTTACAGGGGATAAAATACATAGTTTAAAAAAAAAAAATATGTGAGTATAAAATTAAATAATAAAATATAAAAAATGTAGTTTATTAATTATAAAAATTATATTGGGACGAATGAAATAATTAAATATAATATACAAGTAGAACGAAAAGTAATGAAATTAGAGTGTAATATTCAAATTTAAAATTTTACATGAACTGGATAATTAATTTAAAATTACTGGATAATTATTTTCCACTAAATTTAAACCAATAAATAATTAATTTAAAATTTTTACTTTACACTAATTTGCCGTCTGATAAATTTTAAAATTTCATTAAAGGTGGCAGCCTTTTAGACGGTTTTCACTTGGCACTTGGCATCACAGTATCCAAAATTCACGTATGATGATTAATAATTAACATTGAAATAAAATAATATAAAATATATCATCATGAGTAGTGTCTATGTCGCGTCTCATCCACGATTACACATGAGGGAGCGTGTCGCTGCACTCGCCACAAGAAGCTTTCAAAATAGAATTTTACTGCTGTTTTTATATAGTTATAGATGATTATGATTTTTATTATGAAATTATAGTTTGATTTGGAAAGGAGTTATGTTTTTTATATTTTTATTTAAGTTAGATCGTTAACATGGCTCAGGATATCAAAACAAATTGTGATTTGTTAAAGGAAATTACATTTATGTGCCTTAATCAAAGTAATTAATAAAAGGATAGTTTAGTTATTTCATTATGTATTCTATATTCATGTAAACCATAATTTGTAACTTATATAAAGAGATTTCATTCTCAAAATATAGTGAAATAATCTCCTGGCTTGGTACGCCCCTAGATGTAGACTTTCAGGTGAACTGGGTCAACAAATTCTGTGTTCTTCGTTTTGCTTTTTCGATTATCCTTAAACACGTTATCAGCACGAGTCTCTACGAGGATTAGGATTCACGAGAGGATTGCTCAAGCAGTTTCTGGAACGAATCGGAATCAATTTTAATTTTTTTGCTGAAACAGTAAGTTTCCGTATTAAATTAATATTAAATTCATGTATAGAAATCCTGCAGTATATGTTTTTATTCACATGATTGAATATGCCAATTATGACTGGATTCTGATTATATGATTTTTTTTTGTATGTACTGGAAACTGCTTTCATATATTATCCTTATGCCCTATATTCGTACATATTAGTACTCCTGTGTTTGAATTTGAATGAATATTATCGGTTAATTTGGAGGCTTAATAGTAAGCGTGGATTTGAGGATTTGATAATTTTATGGCATGTGTTTAAATATTTCGGATGCCTTTATCTTGGTGTAACTATTTTGATGCAAGGATCAATTATGAATTATGAAATCTTTTCATGCATTAACGTTAAGGGGTTTTATATGTGTCTACTGATTTTTAGTACCCCATTTTTATGTTGAGTTTATTTCGAATTTTACTTTGGCTATTATACCTAATTGATTGTTAATATCGATGTATGAGCAAATGGATTTGTCACTGGAGAGCTAATGATATTTCCAGATTTTAGTTAGAAGTTACATTCTATTGGGATTTACTCACATAAGTCATAGTGAATAGACTTGAAATTGTTTCCTATATAAATTAGAATTTTTTTAGTTCACATGATATAAATACATGTTTTGCAAATCTTTATGATAAAGAAAATTCATGGAAGATAATTATGAATTACAAATTAAATGTGATGAAGCATTTTCACAAAGTATCGATCAATATGTGACCTATGGTCTCAAAATCTAATTCAAATACTTAAATTCTTGAAAAGAAAATATTATTGCATATTGCTACGCTTGTATTTTTTTTTTTTATCAGGAAAGGAAATATATTAAAATCAACCCATAAAGATACAAGTACAATCTTGGTGTGAGATACACCACTTCAATCAGCAGAAATTACTTTCCAAGTACCAAAATAACATAAAGTAGAGAAACTAACTATATTTGCTTCTCCAACAGCTAAAGGATTTAACTCCCAATTTGCAAAAGTTGATCTATTATCCCAATGATTATCTTCCTTGAGCCAATTCCAACAATAAGCCCTGAGATTTGAAAACACCTTGTCCATTGTTAACTCTTCGTCTCTAAAAATCATTCCATTTCTCTTTCGCCATAAAAGCCACACGCCACATTCCCAAATGCAAGTTGTCACACGCTTCCTCCATTTACCTTTCCATAGGTTGCGAAAGTATAGAAAATTTGATCCTGAACACGACGGTGAAACCATATTAACACCTAACCAAGTAGCACACGTCATCCGAAAAATATGTGAAATATTACATTCAAAGAACAAGTGTCTACTTGATTCCGGCTCCGATTTACAGAAAGTACACAAGTTGTTAACTGAAGACGGAATTATATTTCTCCTCTGTAATAGATCCATCGTGGGAAGAATTTCCTTAACTACCTTCCAAGCATGAATACGTAGCTTCAAAGGTGTATCACTTCTCCATACGTACTCTTATTTAATAAATATTCTTCCTTGTACTATAATAAATGGTTGAACGTACTCAACCTGATTATACTATATTGGACTCTAAAGGAACTGGGTGCCTTTCTCGCACTTTCAAGGAAAGAATTTATGTTTCCAAAATCAATCATCCATGGGTGCCAAAGACAAAACACTGTTTGATAAAGTCAAATTGAATTGATATTATATATTGACCATATTTTACGCGGAAAATGTCATATATTACACAAAGAACAGTGTGAGCCCTTCTATTGGGACAAAGTAATTTCTCAAGACTTATATTGTTAAATTGAAAAAAAGGAAAGAATCCAAAAGAAAATGGAATATTACATACTATTCCATATGAATATGGAAATGATCATCATGTGTAGCACTAATGGCCCTCCCACTAGAGCGTGTTACAAATGTATTGACATTCCTAAAGGCCATAGTGATATCATACCAAACTATTATGCAAGCACAAGATAGCAGTTAACTATAAATGGTAAATGGGATCTAAAGTACAGAAAATATATTACACTCACAATTAATACATTTCAATTGCAATATGGACTTTGCTAATACACTTCTCAGTGTTCAAAGAATGTTTTAAAGGCATAAGACCTGATTTATTTGAAATATTCGTTATGGTCTTAAAGTTATTTAGACTAATTATGAATTTTGAGTTAGATTTTAGTACGAGACCTTGCTTTTATTGACGTTGGTTCATTGAATTTTATTCAAAAGTATTGAATTTATTTAGTATGGTTCGAAAATTACATTATCACGATATAAAGTGATACATCTACGAATTAAAGAGAAAATTAAATGAAAAGTAAATCATATTGTTCCAATTGAAACTCAAAAGGATATGAGATTTATTAAAATAACAAGGAACGTTGTCTAATGAGACAATGGTTAAAATCAGAAAAGCTCCATATGCATCTAGAGCTAATCGAACTACATAAAATTTTAAAGATGTTTGTACCAACGTTATATGCAAACACACAGTGAGAATGAAATTATATATATATATATATATATATATATCTCCAATAAATGTGGAAGAAAACACATCATAAAGGAACTAACATGTTGATCTAGTGGGATGTACCTCACTACTATTCAAATTTTTGGATTATAAATTAACACTGACGGGCTATATGATACTAAATTCATAATTTGAAAAATTCAAATTATATTCTTATATATTGAGTGACACATAAAATGAGATGAAAATCCGATATAATGCATGATATCGGTCAAGTTATTACTTTGTCGCAACTCTTATTTTCTGAAGCACCAGATACACTATTTACATCTCACTCTGCCTCATTATAAAATTTTAAGGCAAGTCACTCATTCTGCAAAGCCTACTCTTTAGCAAAAGTAATATTCAGACCTAGATATTTCATTCTTACGCAAGATATTTGATGATATTTGTGGATTGATTAATCCAGAATGCGGATGATTCAAGTATTTTATAGTACTGGATTATACTTTGACATACGGGTCACATGTCACTTTACTGTCCACAAGACATTATGCATGTAAAACTTTTAGCACAAATACATGTTTTATGGCTTACCACCCTAATCACAATATCAGATAATTTACATCAAAAGCATTTGATGATTATTGCATATATCAAGATCAATGTAAAGCATCTTGATACCCATGTGCTACACAAAATGGTCTTGCAAAGGCCACCATCTAAAGAAAATAAATGGTGGTTAGGCACTGATTATGCGCACTAACATGCCTATCTCTGCATGGGGTTTATGCAATACTGCATGAATCTTTACTTATTCGTTCTAGACCCAATGTTAACAACCTGTGTACCAGTTAGTAAATGGATATAAACCTGATATTTCACATTTACGTATTTTTGTTGTGTAACATATGTGTCGATTGCTGATTTGTGTGAAAATTGCTCATTTTTAGGGTGCTTAATTTGATTAATTTCATAGGATTCCATTCATTTTTATATTTAAAATTGATTAATTTTATTTAATGGTCAAGAAGGGTATTATTTTGCTATTTTGTAGGAAAATGATAATATTTTGAAGCAAGTAATTACCTAGTATTTTTATGGAGTCAATACAAGGAAAGAATCGATGGTGAAGGAGACAAAAAGAAATGGAGCTTGTTAATTTTCATAATTAATGGCCCAATTGATCACTAAAGCCCAACATGCCATTTGATAAATTGTTGGAAGGCAGATTATTGAAATAAATTGAAGAAGAGGTTATGTGCCATGGCCCACCACTTGTTTGACTCACCAAATTCAAGAAAGAAACGTGGCCTACATTTGGGATGAAATTGTCTATTCCAATTCATGTTGCATATGATATTCCACTCACCGGATGATTGCCATGTGTTAAATATATTACACGGTATATATTAAGAAGGATTAAATAGTAATTTTAATATTTAACACATGACAATCATCATGTGAGTGGAATATCAGATGCAACATGAATTGGAATAGACAATCCGATCTGGAAGTTTTATATTAAATAATATTTCCAAACATCATAGTTTTCTAAACAAAATTCAATTTTATAAATAATGATGAAGCAGTGCAGTATCAAAGTAACATAAATACATAATGCCAATCAAACCATACACACAATTTTGAACACTAATGCCATGAATATGAAGCACAATTAAGAAAATATAAAAATAAGAATTGAGAAAATAGTCATAATGAACCAAATATCATTAATTGTTATTACTTTCTTCTGTAGAGAAAGAGTTGCCGCAAAGGAAGAAATGGAGAATTGCAGCCGAAGAAAATAAAAATTTGCCACAAGCTGAAATTTGGAGACATCGCACGACTGTTGGAGAGAAAAGTAAGAAGGACTATCGCGTCTCTCATCGCATGTCGGATGAAAGAGTGCTGTCGAAGATGGACGTCGGATCATCAGGCTGCTGACTTTTGAAATTATAATTTTTTTTTTTCAGAATAAGGATTTAGGGCCTCGGTGTGTTTTTGTATAAATTCACTTAGGGGTCGAGGGCATCAATAAATTTATTAAATTGCAAAAAATTTCCTCAATTTATAAATTTTTTCTTCAAATACTCTCAACCGTCTGTTCGGAAGGTTGAACCGAAATCGGTTCGACCCAATTATTCCTACTTTTGACCTATTCTCAAGCGCATATTAGGTAGTCGGTCGAACCTTTTAAAATGTCCGTTACTTTGTCTGATTAGCAGTCGCACCGATTCAATCAATTTTTTAAAGCGACCCCATTAAATGCATAGTACTTTTTCCATCAATAAATTTAAAATTAATTATTTTTACACGGTTTTAAAAAAAAAATTAATATTATGTATAAAAGTATAAATTAATAATATAAAACTATGTATTTACTCAAACATGTGTCTAAGTTTTATTGGACAACTTAAATTGAAAAGAAGGAGCAATTTTATTGGATGGATGGAATATTAGGTTACACTTCAGAATTTCAGAGACTAACAGATAAAATTTTGAATGCAGTTAGCGTACATATATTAAATTTGCATGTAGGAAAGTAAATTAGGCAGTTCACGAGTTATTTAGAGCTCGATTCGACAATAAATCATTTGGACTTATTTTATAAAATTCATTAACACATAAATCAAATGTAGTCTCAATAATATATATATATATATATATAGTTCGTTAGCTCGTTATCAAACTCATTAGTAAATTTGTGAACTATCTTATATAACAAGTACAATTGAGTAGAGTTGAGTATGATACATGACTATTGATTGATCGATATCTTGTTGGATATTAAACAATACTTTATGTTAATTGGAAAAAAATTAAAAAGGAACACACTTTACTCTTAAATTGTAAAGAAGGATATGTGTACAAAAATTATTAAAAAAAGCACACTCAAAAGTACACTCAGAATGAGTGTGCAATATTGTAAAAATTGCACATTTGTCATTCTTTGTAATAAATCTAAAAAATTGTCCCTCTTCACAACTATCCCATGTTAGAATAATTTAGGAGGATCATGAATTAATAAGGATGCACATGTATCGGGGCCGTCCTTTAACATGTATATTCAGTGATATGTCACATGGCCCCCAAAATTCAGGGGCCCAATCTTGAAAAAAATTATTTTAAAATAGATAAATTTTAATGAAATTATTGTTAGATTATATACATGAAATTTTCTCTGAATATTTCAAATCACAAAAAATTAGGAAGTTTGTTAGTCAGTTAGGATATGAGATTTTTATCTATAAATACTTCTGTACTTTATTTTTTTCAAATAGTAAAACATATATTTTTTTTCAATAATTATAAAATATACTGTTACAACTACACATAAAAAAAATACTACAACTTCAAGAAAAGTTTTTGAACAAAAAATCATGTACTATCCTCTTCAATTTAATCTTAATTAATTTTTCCTCAAAAAAGTGACCAAATTCATGGTGTTTAACGGTCAATTTTTTTTTTAAATATTTGTAATTGTTTAATATTCTCTAATTATTTAACTTCAACTATTACATTTGAAACCTTATTTTAAAAAATAGTACAGAGCCTCTATATTCTTTGGGACGGGCCTGACAGGTATCTCCGTTAACATGTGAATCAAAATGACTTGCATTCTTAGATCACTTTGACAGGGGCAAGTGAACTAAGGAGCTCTTTTTCATTATTCTAAAACTTATTATGGAGCACTCACTGCATTATTTGTTACTCACTGTCCCGATATAATTTTCACATTTATCTTATTTGAACGTCCTAACTCCGCTTTTACACACTTAAAAAAGAGAATTTTTTTCTTAAATATTGTATACAATAGTGATAATTTTTATATCTATATGCTATATTATTTTTATATCTAATCAATTGTATTGATTTGTAATTTGATTTTACAGATGAAATACTAAACTTAATACAATTTGAGCCCCTTGAAGAAGAAGAAGAAGAAGAAGAAGAATTTACTGATTTCACTTTAACATATGGACAAAACATTGAAGATGTTATGATAGCAAATCAAGACTATCATTGTTATATTGATGGACTATCACTATTACATTCATGAACTATCACTGTTATGTTGAAGGACTATAACTGTTATGTTAAAAGACTATCACTGTTATATTGATGGACTATCACTGTTACATTCATGAACTATCACTGTTATGTTGAAGGACTATCACTGTTACATTCATGAACTCAAAATGCTCTCTCAATCAACACTTGGCCACACAAACTCAAGAAACAAGTAAAAAAATAGAGACATCAAAACACCTCTCAAAATTTATAACAAAACATTCACAAGAAACATCTTTTCCCCTTCAAAATGCTCTTATTGACAAGACACAAATTTGGTAAACTACATAACCATCATTGTTTAAAATAGACAAAAAACAACGTCATATGCACATCTATTTCAGTACTAAGGCTAACATGTTTGCAAATCTAAACCAAAATATATTTTTCAAAACAACAATTTCAACAATTTCTTGTTCTCTTATTTCTTCTCTAGGCAGCAATCTTTTTCTTCTCATCCTTCATCCTTAAGACTTCATCTTTCTTCTTCTTAGTTTTTTTTTTTTTTGATCGGTAAATGTTAGTTGTTAGTAGTTAAGTTAGTTCACCAAGTCTCCTTACACCCTATATCTCCAAGTCCAACCTTATATCTCCCATCTCCCAATTCGTTCCCAGAGGAAATCGAACCCGGGTCACTCACTCAAGTGAGGAGCCCGGTGGCCAGGTGAGCTAGCCCACCTAGTTCATCTTTCTTCTTCTTAGTAATACGCTGAATCAATGTTGGTTTGTTATTATAAAAATTGTAAACTTCAGCTAGCACATCTTCTTTCACTTCATTGATATCAGCCAAAACAATTGAAGCACAAATTTCAGCCCTCAAAACCCGGCGTATCACAACCTTCAAATAAATAATAAAGTTAGAGTAGGAAGTCTAACAATTAAAAATTAAAGATAAAAATAAATTAGGAAAACAAACCTTTGTCTTATCCGGAGATGTGTAAATTGAACCATCAAAATGCTTGAGATGATGCATCAAGTAAACACCACAATCACCATCAGTTTTTTTAGTTGCCATTTGAATGACACATTTTCAAATTTATAAGATAAGACATCCTTAGCTTTGGGGTGCTCTCTTGATTCAAGAAATGAAGACCTTTGTGATCGCTTCAACAATATAATAAAAGAAACGAATTACTACAGTAAGAGAGTGAAATAAAATAAAATAAAATATATAAGTAAATTAAAAAAAAAGAAAGCTTACAAGGATTTTAGCACACTCGAAAAAATCATTGTCTTCATCTTCATATGTTCGATTATCTAAATATTGAATTCTTTCATAAACAAAGTTGATGACAACAGCAGCATAATGGTTCTCAAACCATAATGGAATGAAAATCTGCAAAATTAATAGAGTGTCATTGTTATCCACAAAAACTATCACTGTTATGAACAAGTACTATCACTGTCATAAATAAAACTATCACTACTATGAATAAAGACTATCACTGTCATATATAATAACTATCACTATTAAAGACAAGAACTATCACTGTTATAAATAAAATTATCACTACTATGAATAGAGATTATCACTGTCATATATAATGAATATCACTATTATTAATAAAGACTATCACTACTATGAACATGGATTATCACTTTTATAAATAATGACTACTCCACACTACTACTCCATCTACATCTTACCCATTTGAAATTTTGCAGTTAATATATGTCAAAACAAAAGCATATACAGCAAATCTAAGCAAGCAATAACAGGACTTGACTTTTAGTATCAACGCGTTCAATATAAAAATCCCTATCACTATTATAAATAATGACTTTCACTATTATATTCAAGAACGATCACTGTCATAAACAATGACAATCATTGTAATAAACAAGTACTATCACTGTTATAAACATGAAATTAGTGTTGAAGATGATGAAATCGGTGATAGATTTCAAAGCAGCCGCGACTCCACCACTGAAGCTCTGCCGCGTCGGAAACGATGGATTCCACAGCCAACACACACTGGCCACCTCTGAAGTCCGAACCAGAAACTGCCAAGCAGATTCTCGCCTCACCTACAACTAGGGGTGGGAATAGGCCAGACTAGGCTAGGCCTCTCACAAAAAAGCCTGGCCTGATTTACTATTGTTAGGCCTAAGCCTGGCCTGTTATCTTTAAAAGGCTTTTTAGTAGGCTCGGCCTGAGCCTTTTTAGCAAATAGGCCAGGCCTGAAAGCCTACCTAATAAAAAATTTTCATAACTTTTTATTTATTATAAAAATTTCAAAACTATACCTATAAAATTAATAAATGTTTCAATAACACCAATAATAATATTAAATAATTTATCAAATCACAAATAACAACGTTAATGCCTACATCAACTCACTAAGAAAACAATAACAAAATCATAAAATAATTCAAAAAAATCAATACATAAATGATAAATATTCCTTCCAATTATTTTCTACTACTTATAAAGAAAAATAAATATTTCTTCATATTTTCTTCAACTTACCACCTTTTATGGCCACTAACCAAGTTCCATTAGAGCATCTATATATTAATTAATAATAAAAATGATAAAGTATATCTTATAAATTAATATCTTAATTATATATTTATATATTATATTGTATATATATATTGAACCAAAAACGGTTTATAAATCTGGAATTTTTGAAAAAATTAGTTTCAAACAAGTTGTTAAAACAACTGAGTCTTCAGTCCCTCTTCATGAGGAAGAAATATGTCGGCCTGTTGGGCTTAGAAGACCTTTAAAAAGCTCAAGCCTGACCTATTTAATTAAATAGGCTTTTGAAAAGGCCTGAGCCTGACTTGTTTATTAAATAGGCTGAGCCTAACAAGGCTTTTAGTAGGCCCCTGTCGGGTAGTCTGGCCTATTCCCACCCCTACCTACAGCGCCTTGGCCGCACCAGATTCTCAGACGCGAGCAACCGTCGACCGGAGCTCTAAACCAACCACCGTCTGCCTTCATCGCCTGTAAATCCCTTCGCCAACGCGTCACAGCCTGAGCCCATTTGAAGCCGTCGCTCCAATCTCAGTTGTGAATGACAATTTTCGCTCCAATCGGTGGAAGAATGATGAAATCGGTGGAAGAATCAGTGAAAACGGAACCATTTTCGTGAATGAAAATCAAAAAGTCATGTGAGTTTCCCACGTTTCATCCCTTATATTTGACCCATTTTGTTATTTGGGTTATTGGGTTATACCCGGGTTCACCATGAACCCGGGTGTATACAAGTTTTTGTCGATAAGTTTAGGTCTAATACTTGTTAGTTAGTTAATGTTTGATGACAAAAGCTTGAATGAACTTGAGTTCATCGTGAACTTGATTTATCAATTATCACCGTTATGTGTATAAACTATCACTGTTATGCATATATATTATTACTATTAAAAAATTAAGTATATTTTTATGACAGTGATAGTATATATTAATAATAGTGATAGTAATTATACATAACAATAATATAAATTCATGTAAACTCTAATTCACAAGAGACATACTCATGTTTGATAATGCAAATTATACAAGTAGTACAATATATTCTTTAAGAATAATACAATATTCATTTCTGAAATAACTTAAAAAAATACTTTTGATATGTAGTAATTGTGCCTACTCCCAGAGGTCACTAGACAAAGATGTAAACTCCTCATAAAGTACATTCGGAAGAAGAAATTCCCATACGTTAGGATTAGTTCACATGTCTTGGAATCCTAAGACATGAACTAAAGGAAAACCCACTTTTAGATCAGGTTAGTTGGTTAACTCTGACCTCTGGATTCTCCTCTCTCCTAGAGGGCAGAGAAAATACAACTACCTCTTACAAGTTATACTACTGAAGAGAAAAAACCTTTCCGGATGTCTCTGATACCTAACCTCTGACTGAGGAGTCCTGTTACGAAGATCAGAGCACAAATGACAGAATGGAAAAGAAATATCAGTCGCCATCATCATAACCTAGTATCATAGGTGCACGTAGTTGGGATGAAGGAATAAAATAGTACGTGTTGATTGGGCAAACTAATACAACATGCATCAAAATAATTACGAAGGACCCACAGATCGCCGAGGCTCGGCGAGATGGATAGTAGCTCGCTCAGGCCTTGAGAGCCTGGGATCGGCTTACAAAACGGACAAAGTGAGGAGAGCTCGCGAGGGAGCTCACCCACAAAGGGGTAGCTCGCCCGCAAGCACGAAGGTTGAGCCGGAGCCCAACCCCATAATGCCCAAGATAGCACAAGGCCCAGGAGCTCGCCAAAGGTAGCTCGCCCCTGCCCCGGGGAGGACCTCATCGAGATCCACCGACAGCATAGCCACCAGAAATGCCACAAGGGAAGGGAGCTCGCCGGGTAGCTCGCCAAGCCCGAGAACCCAATCAGCGAGTGTATAGATAGGACATGTACATGTAGTAGAAAGAGGCATTGAATAGAGAGCAGTGTGGGGGACCAAGACGAGGGTAAGGAACCCTCTTCAATACCGGAAGCCAAATAGGCTCGTAAGGTGCCGTCTCACACTCGCACACCTATAAATAAGAACTCTCTTGTAACTATTAGGGCATGAATACAATTCCAATCATAATACACATTTTACTTTCTCTCTCTAAGCTCTCATTTCTCTCTCAAGAACACTAAGAACACGAAACCCTCGATTATTGTTTGATAGGATTGTATATGTTATAAAGCCACATAAACAAACATCATTAGTAAATTCTATCAATAGTACGGTTATCCAATGAGAGAAGGCCACGTATGGTACTGTCTGTACTATAGCCAACATCACCTTGCTCCACTATCACAGTCAAACCATTGGTAGTGGTCCCAGAGCAGAAGAAAAGGACTAACTTACCCTTGCATGGGAAGAGTATAAATAGCTTTCTTCATTCATTTCTCAGTTTTACAACATTTCTATTATCAAATTAAATACACTTTTCATATATCGGTATATTGAGGGCTGACTTGATCATCGGAGGGTCAACGCCGGAATTCTTTCCGGGCCGACTTTGGTGCAGATCGGAGTGGGCACAAGGATCGCAAGGGTGGAAGAAATGAGAGAGAACACAACACTTCATCGGCAGAAGAGAAGGAAATCGAAGGTAATATAGTTTATTTCACCTTTTTATGGATTAAATCTATGAGTGTTGAACGAGCATTTTCCGCTCGATCAACTGGCACCGTCTGTGGGAAAGTTAATGAATTAAGGCGTGAGTTTGCTATTATCATAAAGTATGAGAACTGTTTTAGTGGGAGTATACGTGGAATGATGCAATCTGATGATCAAAGTTATTTTTCTCGAACATTTGCCTTAGAAAAGAGTTGTCGTATTAAGATCTTTAGCTGTTATTCCGTGAAACCTGATTTGAAATTTGAAATTCCGAAAAATATGTATATACGCATGTATATGGGGCGGATTTCCTCTTCTGGGTAGGTTACCGTTGCAAAATTTTGAAAACGCTATTATTATGGTCCCTGAAAACGGATCTTTATAAGATAAAGTGGTTGCAGTATATTACAGTAGGTGGTCGCATTTATGGTTTAAAATTAAGAATGATTACATGGATATTTTGCATTTGGTCTATGTACACAACTAACTCAGTTAAAGATCGCAGAAATTAGCGACCCTGATCCTCGGAACCTGGGGGTAGAGTTCGAAGCAATGACAAATCAATGAAAATCTGGGGGAGTGTGGGAGTGCCGGTGGTTACGGCCCAGAGCGGCCCCGCCTTGGTGATCAATGAAAATCTGGGGAGCTCGAACATTGTTTCCCTAACAGTCGATTGCCTCAAAGCTTTGATTCGGTTAGCTGTGAATCAAGCTTTGGCAAGTCAGACTGCAGAAGCGGGAGAGCAAAGAGAAGCTCCTGTATTGAATACATAAACTCCCCTAGCAGGGGGGAGGAAAGAAAATTGGGTCATGGGCGTGTCTGAAACTGGGGTGCCGATCGAGCCCCCAGCTAAGGCCCAAAGTGGACCCGAACTTAGGGCCTGGAACGTGCCCAACACATTACCTCATCCGATGGGAGACATCCCTGAGGATGGGAATGTGAGAACCAGATTTGGCAGAGCTGCTGCCTGCGGGACAGCCGCGAGAGAAGAGAGGCCAGATAACAGAGCCAGTATGGGGGCAACCAGGGATTCCAGACCTGTTGATTATGAAGATGATTCAGAGGAGGTGGTAGAGTCCACCGCTGTGACTACCACTAATAAAGTGATAGCCTCCCTGAAACGGGAGATGGAAGTGATTAAGAAACAATGTGAAAAGTAGTGAAACCAGGGGCACAGTTGGGGGGATCTTCCCCTACCGATGAAATTCTCCGGGACACCCTGCCCCCTGGATTCAAAGCTCTGAATTATGAGTATGATGGAACCACTGATCCGCAGGAACATTTACTAAGGTTTGAGAATGGAGAATTGTTACACCAGTATTCAGAAGGGGTAAAATATAGGGTATTCCTCACAACTCTCACCAAATCTGCACAGAAGTGGTTCAGCCAACTGCCAGCTGGGTTAGTGCACTCCTTTACAGAACTTAGCGAATTGTTTTTACATCAGATTGCAAGTGCGAGAGAAATAGCCAAAACTTCTCTATATTTGCTCAGCTTGAAGCAAAAACCTCAGGAGAGCCTTAGGGCTTACATTACTCGTTTTAATGAGGCAGCCTTGGAGGTGCCCTCTGCCTCGGATGAAGTAAGAACCAATGCCCTAGCTCAGGGACTAGCTGATGGGGATTTCTTCAAATCCTTGGCTAAGAGACCACCAGAATCTTTTGATGAGCTACAAGTTAGAGCAGACAAGTATATAAATCTGGAGGAGGCAAGAGGTATGAAAAGAGAGGAAAGGGGACCTGAGAAGAGAAAAGAGCCTGAGAAAAAGAAGGGAGGATCCAAAAGAAACAGAAATGATAAGGAGAAGCCACCTCAAACGCGATTTGAGTCATACACACCCCTGACCTTACAGCCTGCGGAGATGTTAGAGGTTGCAGCAAGCATTCCTAGATTTAAATTTCCTTTTTCGGCTAGAAAAGGGCCAAATAATCCCATGTCTGAGCACTATTGTCGATATCATAACGACTATGGGCGTGATACAAATGAATGTAGGCACCTAAAAGACGCTATCGAAAGGTTAATCCGAGATGGCCATTGTTAATGAAATCTCCGCAACGGAAGCGTTTATGTGGCTAACGAGTGCGATTTCACTAACAATCGATCAAGAACAGTTAAATGGAACTGCAATTTGCTTGATTACGTGAAGATTTCGGCAGAGCTTCGCTGAGGCTAAGAAAACTTGTATTATTATGAAAATGGTGGCCTATTTATAGGCAAATACATAAGCAGGTGGTGGCACACGCTTTGCCACGCTTATTCTGAAGCTTACACGTGTCCCTAACCGCCTAAACAAGAGAATTACACAAGAAAATTGGCTGAAAATGATGAAAATGTGATCTGGGCGATCTTCTTCAAATCAGGCGAGCAGCACTTCAACCCTGGCGACCAGCACCTTGGGCGAGCGGGTGAGCTGCTCGCCAGTTATGAGATTTACAAGGCCTGCTCGCCTATTATGAGAAAATAGGTGAGCAGGTGGGCTAGGCAGGGGGTTGGGCGAGCAGGTGAGCTGCTCGCCCCTTCCTCTTTGCACTGCTGCTCGGCCATTTCTTGCTTGTTTGACGATTCTTCTTTTCTCGTATTGATCTTCTTGAACTTTGCCCATAATCATCATGTTTGATTAGTTGTTTGGGACACATCATCCTGTATTCCACTGATTACTTCCTTAATCATCTGGATTAGATTATTGCATCAACAGTTGCCCCCTAGCTTGATGTTTGTTTGAATCTTTAAAAGAAAAACAATCATCGAGCTATTTGGGTTATTTCTGAAGCTTCTTTGTAGTATGGAAGTAATCGTGGATTCTTCGTAGCCTGCAAACATTTGGAATATAGATATAATGAAAAACCCCCGTGGCCTCATTAAAAACCTAGCCGTAAACCACCCTTGTGGATAAACCGGTTATAGGAAAAAAGAGATACTAGGGTGTATCCTCATACATCCATGTCCCAAATGATGTAGAACACTAAAAAATAGGTTAGTGTATCCTTGGATTGCCAAAATCGGCGACCAACGGCTTGGATTAATGTTGGTAAGCGTGGGCGACCAGCTCTCTTAGGCGAACAGCTGAGCTGCTTGCCTGTAGGTGACGACCAGCAGGGATGGCGAGCAGGTAAGCTGCTCACCTATTTCGGCGGGATCTCGGGTGCGGAATTCGAAAAGTCAGCCCCTTAATTCGTGTGCCCACTTTCTTATTTTTTGAATATTTGCGCTTTGGTCCTCGAGAAATTGGAAATAAGGGCTTCCTCATTTTCTATAAATACCCGAATTCAAACCTTTCACTGTTCTTTCATTTCTTTCACGTCTCAAGTGAATTCCGGCAACCTTCATCTTCAATATTTTTGTTTGTGCTCGTCGTCTTTGGCTTTCCAGTGAAAAGGTAGTGTTTTTGTGGGATTACTCCAATTTGCCACAAAATATGGGCACGGGGAGCGTAGTAATCTGAGCGGAGTCCCGAGAACGCGATCGGGCCGTTCAAGAGAGAAGGCGAGCAGGTGCAGTTGCTCGCCAGGGGGTTTCAACTGCTGCTCGCCTGGATGCTCCAACTGCTGCTCACCTGGACGTTGAAGGAGCTGCTCGCTAGGATAGGCGAGCAGGTGCAGCTGCTCGCCCGGATATTCAAAGCGCTGCTCGCCTGGCACCTGAAGGAGCTACTCGCCTACCTAGGCGAGCAGGTGAAGCTATTCGCCGGGTTAAACAAAGAGCTGGTCGCCCCAGGCGAACAGGTGCAACTGGTCGCCCACAGCCTTCAGATAGGGATTTGTGAGCGGCTCATCGTGCATAGATTGCTCAACATCGACGATCGGCTTCTCCTCCGCCTGCTAGGAGAAAGTTATTATTAGCAGACGAGGACACTGAAGAGGAAACTGATCCGGATGTTCACTCAGTTGTTCATGAAGTTTTCGGGACCAGTTCCGCATCTCCTGATAGCGAAGTTGTTCGTGAGGTCTCTGGGGCTCGGGATCAGTCTGGCGAGGTTCCTGAAGCGATTAACCCTTGCGAGGGTGATGCGGGCTCCGACCTTGGAGAAGATTTCGAGCGAGATCCCAGGCCGAGCCAACAGGAGATCTGGGACTATTTGACTTATATTTACCAACCTTCTGAGCAGCTATCTGAACACACGATTCCAGAGGGAATTGCACAGGAGATGAGTTGGGTGGTGTATCTAGATCGGTACCGGGATCAGTTCATTCGACCTCGAATTCCCCCGTTTTCTTATAAGAAAATGGTATACACCGCCACCACTCATCGAAGTCTGTTGACAGAGGATGACTTAACTGCTCTCCGGGATGAGTATAAGATCCCGCCTGACATTCACATGTATGCTCCTCGTGACTGCGAACGTGCTGATCGGCCACCACCGGGGTGTACTGCACTAAATATTGATATCCTCGAGGCCGGATTTCCTCTTCCGCTGCATCCGGTGATTGGCCAATTTTTTATGGATACCAACCTAGCAATTACCCAGATTACACCGAATGGATGGAATAATCTGCTAGGTTTCTTGACTGTGATGGGATTGGAGGGATATCCCAATCGCTTGACGGCCCCGGAGATTCATTATGCCATGATGATCTCGGTCAGCGACGACGATGGATATGGCTATTATTATGTGAAGGCCTGGGCAGGAATGAAGATTGTGGAGTTGCTTCCAAATAAAGTGAAATAGTGGAGGGATCAGTTTTTCTTTATTGGCGGGGATTGGTGCGCCTCCACATCTAATACTGGCTCCAGAGAGAGAATTAGGACTCCGAAAGAATACGGAGAATTAAGACGTAAGTGTCATTCTCCTTGCATCTTTCGTTCCGGAATTCACTAATGTAAACTTTACTTCTTTGCAGGTCCGAGGCTTCCGAAGTGGGGACCGAAGGGTGTTTCTGATTTGTTCCTCTACGCGCTTTCCAACGCTGCTTATCGCCGTGAGCCATATCGGACGGTGAAACATTTGTCAAACGAGCACTATAGACGTGTAGCCGGTTTAATCACTAGTCCGCATCACCTCGCCGCTCAAGCTCCGCTTCCAGAAGGTTGATACCTTCTGCTCGTTACCATTTCCTTGATCCGTTCATTGTTTTAATAATAAGTTTTCTGTGACAGATCAAGGAGTTACAGTTACGATTCCTCCAGAGTTTCATGCTTTTTGCCGCCGAGTTCAAGATCTTGACTCCGGATTGATTAGGCGCGCAATTGATCCTCCAGCGTCATTGCTTAGGCTACGAAGGAGGATGGGAACCAAGCCTTCGGTGCAACAACCAGTTGCGCCACCTCCTGCTGCCCCTGCTGCTGATCCACCAGCTCGGAAGAGCCCACCTAAGAAGTCCTCCAAACAGTCCACGAAAGGGGGCAATTCTTCCGCTGGTCGTGAAGAGGATGCCGATCGGCAGAAGAAGAAAAGCAAGACTGCCGCGCCCACCGGATCTGATCACCCCCCTATCGATCCTCGATCTGAGGGCCCTCGCGATCAACCTCCACTCTCTTCTCGCGAGCCGGGCTTCCGCCGAGATGACTCTTATCTCGGATGGGACTGGGAAATTCGAGATTCGTAAGTTCTTATTCTTCCTCACCACTTTGCATTCAAAGTATCATTTTACTCATGCGATCGTTATTCTTTTCAGTTATCATCCAGGTGATCATCCTTTTCGCTGCGATGCGCTTCACCAAGCTGCTTGCTCTAAGGTGCCAGGGTATACAGGCGATATTCCTGATCAGGACATTCAAAGGGCCACTGAGTTCATTGCCCAGTCTTGGAGCAAAACAAGCGACCGCATGGTCCGTCAACAAGACGTGAGTGATAACTTGCTCCTGGGCGGGATGTTTGCCAGTTCCGTTGCCATCACAATCCAACGGGCCCTAGATCAGGTACTTGATCTCAAAAGAGAAAATCGCAGAGCTGAGGATGAGCAGAAAGAGGATAAAAAAGCTCTGAAGTCAAAAGATGATGAGTTGGCCCGAGCAAATCTCAAGATCAAGAGCACGTTGGAGTCGGAGAACAATGCTCTTGAGTCTGTCAAGAAACTTCAGTATAGCAATCGAAGTCTCAATGAGCAGTTGAATGCAGCTAATGAGGGCATTGCTCGTCTCAAGGCTGAGAATGCTGATACGAACCAGAAGTATCATGATGCTCTGGATCAGGTCTTGGGACTGGAACGAGAGAAGGCTACACTTTAGAACACGATGGAGTGCATGTATCCCGAAGAGGAATTTTCGGAGCAGACGGGTGAAGTAGCTAATTTTGGATATGTCTGCGCATATTCTGAGAGCATCCGAGCGATTCATGGTGTTGAGAATGTGGGGTCGGAGATATCAAAAATGATGATGAAGAAATTGTCCGACTTTCTCCGTGCCAATCCGCCTGCCAAGTCGCAACCTCTTCCGCTGGCTGATTTAGTGGAATTGGGACTTGACTTGGGATTTTTGGGAGACGGGTACACCATTGAGTGGCCTCAACCGTGATCACAATCCGCTCCCGACGCTCCCATAACTGCTGCTGTTACCGGGACTTCTGCTACCGCTCAAGAGTCTGTCAACGTTGTTGAAGCCTCTCCTGAAGAAGGTCGTCAGGAGAGAGAGAATGAGATCACCGTGTCTTACATCCAGACTCCTCCCGGTGACTATACAACGACTCCTAAGGTTTCGACATCTGCTGCCGCTGACACTACTTCCCCCGCTCTCGACTAGGGTCGTTGTTTGCCTGGTGTCCTTTCTGTTTTGGACATCAGGTTTGCTCTTGCACTTTTGTTTCTTGTTGCATCTTTACTTTTCGTTTTTCATTTTCAGAATGTTGCTTGAACTTTCTATCTTTTGCTGTACTTCTTTTTGCTTCAATGAAGGATGTTTTTTGAACGTACTCATTTGTTTTAGTGAACTCTTATGAAATGCTATTTCTGTCTACTGTTACATATCGCCTTTTGCATCTGTTGGGTCTTTAAGTCGTTTCGCTTCGCCTCTCTCTGGGCACGAGACGAATAAGACACTCACGCTGAAATGGGCCATCAGGAAACATTCACTT
This sequence comes from Prunella vulgaris, assembly GCA_026898435.1. Taxonomy (NCBI): domain Eukaryota; kingdom Viridiplantae; phylum Streptophyta; class Magnoliopsida; order Lamiales; family Lamiaceae; genus Prunella; species Prunella vulgaris. Next base: position 131,921 of record JAPKLY010000118.1, read on the forward strand.
CATCCTCGGGAGCGTACCTGCGTCCCTCTGGTGGACATGAATTGCAGTCCCGGTATTACCGGGTGCATCTACTCTGCTATCCTCCGAATCGTACGCAACGTCCTCTGGAGGGGCATCTATGATGCACACTCAGGTCCCTCTATGAGTGGTCTCTCGGGGTTCTCACGCTCGGTTCTTATTCGGGAGTGATTAGGCGTTTCAACGCCATTACCCAAAGAAGAGCGTTGGTATGCTTGTGCTCTCTCTAGTGCTGGACGTACAGGCATCGTACAATGCCATTTTGTCTCTGCACAAAGAGCGTGCTCGACCAGTAGAGTCGGGGTCGTCGACCAAGGAACTCATTATAGGAGGATGACTGGTCTACAACGAGAAAGTCTACTTGTCTCGTCATCCTCCTATTGGGGTCATCGACTGATACAAGTTTAACAGATAAACGTATAGTGCCTAGGGGAATAGTAACTGCATCCCCGAATCCTATAATTCTATGATTACAAGGCTCAATATAGGATTCGTAGTCCCCTATCTGGTCTAAAGTAGTTTTGAACAGAATGTTCGTATATGCTCCAATATCGACCAGCAACCTGTGAACTCGTGCTTTCATGATGTTTGCGCTAATGACCAGGGAATCATTGTGTGGGGTCATGATTCCTTCCAAGTCCTTATGTGAAAAAGTCAGTTCTGCATTGATCTTGGTAAAGGGTCCTGCCTCGGTCTCCTTGATCTGGTCGATAGCGCGCAATTCTGCCTTTTTCTGCCTCTTCGACAGAGGTGGCCTGCCATCTGTACAGCCTCCGGCTCGGCCAACCTCAGGCTCCAAAATGAAAACATCCCACACTGGACCTGGCAGGGGAAGTAGGGCTTGCTGTTCCTGCCGGCGTCTCGGTCTGGCTCCTTCTTTGTTCTCATTCTGGTTCTCATTGTCTTCTCCATTTGCCCTTCGATCGGGCGCACGTGGTCTCTTTCCAGGGGCTCGCTTCACAAATTCTGACAACTTGCCTTCTTCGTAAAACCTCCACAACTGTTTCAGGAGATCTTGACACTCGCTTGTGAAATGTCCCATCGCCTGATGATAGGCGCAGTACTTGTTTCTGTTCGTTCTCCACGGATCCACCTTGAGCTTTTTTGCCAGTGGCAACTCTCCAGTTCCCTTGACCGCGTTGAAAAGTTGGTCAATGGACACAGTCATCACCTGGTTTAGTTTTTCTGCCAACTCGGTTCCTTCGAATGACTTCAAGTTTCTGGGGGTTCGGTACCTTCCCCCACTACCCCTGACCGGGGCCGTTGCCTTCGGTGCTTCCTTAACCTCTCCCATGGATTTCTTCAGGGCTTCTTGCATGGCCACATATATCCCAGCCCTGCTTCGAAACTCCGCATAAGTTGTTGGACACGCTAGCTGCATCTTTTTCCATAAATCTGATCCTTTCTTCAATCCTGCCATTGCGGTAATCACCTTGGTATCTTTGCTGACTGGCTCTCCCTCTAGCAAAATCTTGTCGAACCGTTCGAGGAATTATTGATTAGGTTCCTCTGGTTCCTGGGCAAGATTTGCCAGTCGATGCTTCTGCGTAAAATAGGACGCTGCCCTAGAAAAGTGCAATAAAAACTCTCGGCTTAACTGCATGAAAGAAGTGATCGATGCCGGGGGCATCACGGTGAACCATTGGTGTGCATGATCTCCAAGTGTAAGAGAAAAGTTCCTACACTGGGTCGCATCAGATGCTCCCATAGAAATCATGTAATCTGTAAACTTGGACACGTGCACCTTCAGATCTGACGTTCCTTCATACAGATTAGAAGCCGGGAACTGAATCTTCGGCTTAACAGGCGCCGAAAGTATTGCTGCTGACAGGGGTGAAACTGGGATCTGTAACGCCAGGTTGCTCTCTGGGCGTAATGAGACTTTGACCTGAAGGTCTTCAATGACCTTCTTCATTGATTGTAAGATTTCATCCGAGGCCTCCGTACCTCGATGGGGTACCCGTTCCTCTCGCTCTTGGCGAGGGGAGCCGGACATCCGGTCACTCTGGTGCGACCTCGCTGGAATCATACTTGCCTTGCGTATGCCTTCAAGGCCAAGTCTTTCTGCCACCGGCCAGCGTAGTCTTTCTCGGATTGTATGCTGTCTTCCCTGATCTGGATCAGGCATTCTATTGGGTCTCCCTCGATCTACCTCTGGTGCTCCATCAGGTCTCCTTTGGTCTACTTCTGGAACTCTACTAGGGGGTCGATAGGTCGTCACAGATGGGCCTTGTGACCTGTATTCCTGTCGTTTAACAGGCCTACTTTACGGGGTTCCCTGACTTGACTCGTCCATCACACTCCGCGCTCTTTCTCTTTGTGGGCCCAAACGATCCGCTCCTTGCGGGCCTAGACGATCCTTCATTCTTGGCCCCAATCGGTCGGTCACATTCTGCTTCCCACGCTCCTCACGCCTTCTTTTCTGTACACTGTCAGCCTCGGTCTCTGGTGGACGCTGATCGACCCGTTGAAGAACGAGCCTCTGATCAGGTTGAGTACCAGACGGACTGGCTGTACCTTGTTGCTGCTCCTTTAGCACTCTACAAAGAGCCATCACGCGTGAAATGTCTTCTGGGTTCTGCAGGAATGGGAGTAATTCAGATAACCCCTGCATATAGTTCTGTCCGACTTGAGCTGCCGGGACTCCAGTTGGTTCAGTTTGTCGTTGAGTTCCTGCGACACCTTGAACTGCTGTAGAATGTTAACGTGCCAGAGTTCTCTGATTGGGCTGGTCATTATTCCTCCCATGAGATGTCATCCTTGGTTGTGAAACTTCCCTCGACATTTTACGTAATGTCAACTCCTTTCTATGAAGCAGGTTAAATTATTGTGCAGCTGGATACACAGATAGGCGAGTAGCTGAAAATAGGCGAACAGCTAAGCTGGTGGGCAAGCCGAGCAGGTGAAACAGATGACCAGGTGAGCAGGTGAACAGGCGGCCAGGTGAAAAACAGGCGACCAGGTGTTAAAACAGGTGACCAGGTGTGGAAACAGGCGACCAGGTGGATTTTCTTTAGCCTTCAAGCGAACAACTTGTGCTCCTTCAAACATTCAAGCGAGCAGGTGTATATCTTCAAGTATTCAAGCGAGCAGGTGTGTATCTTCAAGCGAGCAGGTGGTGAATCTGCATCACAAACCCAAATTTTGTAGTTTCCACTCCAGAATCCTTCAAATTCCAGCAACCGGAGGTTCGAGCCCTCCTTCTAGCGCCAAATTGTTAATGAAATCTCCGCAACGGAAGCGTTTATGTGGCTAACTAGTGTGATTTCACTAACAATCGATCAAGAACAGTTAAATGAAATTGCAAATTGCTTGATTACGTGAAGATTTCGACAGAGCTTCGCTAAGGCTAAGAAAACTTGTATTATTATGAAAATGGTGGCCGATTTATAGGCAAATACATAAGCAGGTGGTGGCACACGCTTTTCCATGCTTATTCTGAAGCTTACACATGTCCCTAACCGCCTAAACAAGATAATTACACAAGAAAATTGGCTGAAAATGATGAAAATGTGATCTGGACGATCTTCTTCAAATCAGGCGAGCAGCACTTCAACCCTGGCGACCAGCACCTTGGGCGAGCAGGTGAGCTGCTCGCCAGTTATGAGATTTACATGGCCTGCTCGCCTATTATGAGCAAATAGGCGAGCAGGTGGGCTAGGCAGGGGGTTGGGCGAGCAGGTGAGTTGCTCGCCCCTTCCTCTTTGCACTGCTGCTCGGCCATTTCTTGCTTGTTTGACGATTCTTCTTTTCTCGTATTGATCTTCTTGAACTTTGCCCATAATCATCATGTTTGATTAGTTGTTTTGGGACACGTCATCCGGTATTCCACTGATTACTTCCTTAATCATCTGGATTGTATTATTGCATCAACAGCCATCTAGTGGACTTTGTCAGAGAAGAGAGAGATAGATACAGTGGGAAGAGAAAAGAATCCAGAGATAAGGGAAAAGAAATAGTAGAGTTGCTCATAAAAGAGGGGCCGAACCAGAGAAGGGGATTCATTCAGATGATAGTAGGAGGACCCACTGATGGTGACTCAAATATGGCCTCACTTAGAGAGAAGCAGCCTATGGGAACTGGAAGTGTCCACCGGGTAAAGATGGAAGAGGATGTGCCCCTAATCAAGTTTGGGGCAGAAGACGAACTCCCTGGGCAGCATCCACACAATGATGCCTTGGTAATAACAACTGAAATTGGAGGATATGGGGTAGCTAGAGTATTTGTAGATACAGGAAGTTCTGCCGATATTATATTTTGAGAATGTTTCGAGAAGATGAATCTCAACGTTGAAGTTAAGCCAGTAGACACTGCACTCTTCGGTTTCACGGGAGGAGCCATACATCCCAGAGGCCAGGTAACATTGCAAGTTCGGTTGGGAGAACCACATTTATTCAGTGTAAGAATGGTCAGCTTTTTGGTGGTGGACGCACCATCGACTTATAATGTGATAATGGGTAAGCCATCTTTAAATCTGTTCCAGGCAGTGGTCTCTACATATCATTTGAAGTTGAAATTCCCAGTAGGAACTGAGGTAGCAGAGATACTGTGAAGTAAGTAATCAAGAGGGCAGAACACATAGACATGGGAGATGATCCCCACGGAAAGAGAGTGAAGTTGGCAGAATTGAAAGAGGAGAAGCCAGAGTTGAAAGTTCGTCCTAAGGAAGAGCTGATGCCAGTAGAGTTGTTCCCTAATCGATCTGGGTTCACTACCAGAATTGGTACTCAAATGGAGCACAATGTAGCCGAGGCTGTTATTATGTGCCTAAGAAGGAATGCAGATCTGTTCGCCTTTCAGCCAGAGGACCTAGTAGGGATTGATCCAGCAGTGGCATTGCACAGTTTGAACGTGAATCCAGAGGCCAGACCTGTGAAACAGAAATTAAGGAGGTTTGGACCTGAAAAAGATAAAATAATAGCAGATGAATTTCAGAAGCTATTGAAAGCGAAACACATAGTGGAAGTTCAGTACCCAGAGTGGTTATCTAATGTTGTGCTAGTTGCAAAAGGGGCAGGAGCCTGGAGGATGTGCGTCGATTTTTGTGATTTGAATAAGGTTTGCCCTAAGGACCACTATCCAATTCCCAGAATCGACCAATTGGTAGACTCTACTTCAGGATGTGCATTGTTGTCCATGATGGATGCCTATCAAGGTTATCACCAGATATGGATGGATTAGTTAGACGTGCCAAAGACTTGCTTTGTGGCGTCGTGTGGAACGTATGGCTATGTTAAAATGCCATTTGGGCTGAAGAAAGTAGGTGCTACATACCAGAGGATGGTAGACATAGTTTTCAAGAAACAGATTGGAAGAAACATGGAAGTATATGTGGATGACATGTTAGTAAAGAGTATCAAGGCAAGAGATCATGCCTCTGATTTGGAAGAAGTATTTGAAGTGTTGAGAGCATATAACATACGCATCAATCCTGCCAAATGTGCTTTTAGTGTAAGAACTGGCAAGTTTCTTGGATACGCTGTAACTCCCGAGGGAATTGAGGCAAATCAGGAGAAAATAAAGGCTATCTTGGAGATGCAAGCTCCTAGAAGCTTGAAGGAGGCACATAGGCTCAATGGACGGATAACAACACTGAGCAGGTTCATTTCTAGATCAGCGGAGAAAAGCTTACCTTTGTTTAAGGTGTTGAGGAAGGGGTCAAGATTTGATTGGAATAAGGAATGTCAAAAGGCTTTCGAAGAATTGAAAGAATACCTATTGAGGTTACCTCGATTGACAAAGCCACTCAAAGGAGAGACATTATACGTATATTTCTCTGTGGGGAACCACGCTCTGAGCTCTGTCTTGTTGAGAGAAGAAGGAGGCAAGCAGTTACAAGTGTATTATGTGAGTAAAGTTATGCAGGGTGCAGAGCTGAGGTATTCTGAGATAGAAAAATCTGCTCTAGCTATAATAACTACAGCCAGAAGATTAAGGCCATATTTCCTAGCCCACAAGGTGGTGGTCAGATCTAACATGCCACTACAAAAGACTATGGGGAGGCCCTACTTATCAGGGCGGATGGTTAAGTGGGCAGTAGAGTTGGGAGAATATGATGTAGAATTCGAAGCAAGGACAGCTATAAAGGCACAAGCCTTAGCTGATTTCATACAAGAAACAGTTCAGAGGAGATAAATTGGAACTTGGAAAGCACATGTAGATGGGTCAGCCACTACATCAGGATGTGGCGCTGGGATCTGGATAATTACCCTTGAAGGTGAGGAATTACAGTTCGCTGTAAAATTCAAATTTAAGACATCAAATAATGAGGCTGAATATGAAGCCCTAATTAGGGGAATGAGGATGCTCTTTGAGTTGGGAGCTCAGAAAGCAGTAATTTACTCAGATTCCCAGTTGGTCATGCAACAACTGTTGGGAACATACGAAAAGAAGAGTGAAAAAATGGTCAAGTATGCGGAGATGGCGATGCACTTGAAGGAAAAATTTGAAGAGTTAAGGATAGAGCAGATACCTAGAGAAAGAAATCAAAGGGCTGATTACTTAGCTAAAATGGCTAGTTCCACTGAAGAAGCTGAGGGAAAGATCACTCTAATTGTGGTGCAAGATCAAGTGATCGGTCTAGAGGTGGGAGCTACAGAAGCAGAGGCAAATTGGAGAGCTCACATAATTCATTATCTCCAAACCGGTCAGAGGCTAGAAGGATATGAAAGAGTAAGAGCAGCTACTTATGCTAGATTTTACATGATGGGAGAGTTTCTGTATAAAAGATCATTCACTCAACCATACTTAAGGTGTGTATCATTGAAAGAGAGTAACTATTTGATAAGAGAAGGACACGAAGGATGCGGAGGAAACCACACTGGAGCCAGAGATGTAGCTCGGCGAGTGTTGTGAGCAGGATACTTTTGGCCTACTCTCCTAAGAGATGCCAGGGATTTAGTGCGAAAATGCTACAGATGTCAGAGGCATGGGCCTTTAATCCACATGCCAGCAGAGGAATTGGGAGTAATGCATTCCCCATGTCCTTTTGATAAATGAGGAATAGATATAGTAGGAAAGCTACTAAAGGCAGCAGGAGGAAAAGCATTTTTGATAGTAGCGGTAGACTACTTCAGTAAATGGGGTGAAGCAGAAGCAGTGCAGAAGATAGATGAGGGAAAGATAATCAGATTTCTATGGAAGAATATCTGTTGCAGATTCGGAATACCCAGAATATTGGTATCCGACAACGGGACCTAGTTCACAGGAGCTAGGGTGCAAAAGTGGTGTGAAGAAATGAGAGTGCAGCAACGATGGGTATCGGTCGCTCACATGCAAGCAAATGGTCAAGTGGAAGTGACTAACAGAATCATTGTGAACGGGATCAAAACAAATTGGAAGGAAGTAGAGGAAACTAGATTGAGCAGCTAGATTCTGTCCTGTGGGCATACAGAACTGGATGCAAAACGGCAACAGGTGAGACTCCCTCTAATTTGGTATATGGAGCTTCAGCGGTAATCCCAGCTGAAATAGGAATTAAGAGTCATAGAGTGCAGAGGTATGAGGAAGATCAAAATGCAGAGCTGAGAAGAGAAAATCTGGATATGATAGATGAGGAAAGAGAGATTGCTAGAATCAGGACGGAAAAGTATAAGGAGCTAATGAAAGCAGCATATAACTGAAAAGTCAAAGGACGAGTCCTGAAGAAAGGGGATCTGGTACTTAGAAGGGCAGATGCGCTTAAACCTACAGGGAAGCTGGAACCAAATTGGGAGGGCCCATATGTGATAGCCAAAGAACTAAGAGGAGGAGCTTATGAGCTGAAAGATGTGGAAGGAAACCAGATGGCAAGGCCATGGAACATTTCGAATTTGAAGAAATATTATGTTTGAAGCAAGAAAGGAATGATGGTTTTATCAAGCTTTCAATCAAAAGACCATGCATATTATGTAAGCATGGCAAGAATTTTTACGAAGTTCAATGAAAAACTCCTCGAAATGACAAATCGGAGAGACTTTATTAAAAGAAAGTAGATAAAAAAATTTCAGAGGGGGGAGAGCACAAGTTTTTGTTCTCTGACCTCTGGAAAGTAATGAATAAGAAATTTTTATCTTAGAAGATAAAAAATTTTCAGAGGGGGGAGAGCACAAGTTTTTATTCTCTGATCTCTGGAAAGTAATGAATAAGAAATTTTTATCTTAGAGAGTTCAAGATAAAAAAATTTCAGAGGGGGGAGAGCTCAAGTTTTTGTTCTCTGATCTCTGGAAAGTAATGAATAAGAAATTTTTATCTTAGATAGTTCAAGATAAAAAAAATTCAGAGGGGGGAAAGCACAAGTTTTGTCCTCTGATCTCTGGAAAGTAATGAATAAGAAATTTTTATTTTATAGAGTTCAAGATAAAAAAAATTCAGACGGGGGAGAGCACAAGTTTTACTGGCATTATGATCACAAGCCTGAGTCAGGTCATGGGCAGTCTTAAGCAGTTCCTGATCCTTACGATCCAATTCCTTTCGAAGAGACTCAAGAGCAAGAAAATCCTCACATTCCAGAAAGCGAGCTTGTAGTGTCAGAAACTAAGAACATATATAAAAGGAGCATATAAGTTATTCTGAAGAAAGGAAAAGCAAAGAAAAAAAAGAGAAGAGAGAGACTGAGCATACTCAGATAACTTCTTGTACATTGCGGGACGAAGATGATCGGAGGATACGTCCGAAAAATCAGAAGAGGAGGGAAGAAACTTGATTCCCTTCAGGAAACCCAGAATAGCCTCTTCCTCAGAAGATAAAAAAGAATCGACAGCAGGAACTTCAGAAGAAATTTCTTCCAGAACCTCGTTACGGGAAGCTTGACGGGTAGATTTCCTAGTACGTTTGAGAGCCAGTTTCACTGCCGCAGTAGAAGAGGAAGCTCTTTTACCTTTGCCTTTGACTTTAGCAGCCATTTCTTCCTCTTTCTCTAACTCACTTCAGATGGAAGGGGTGCAGAAACTGTAGAAGGGGCGGGAGTAAGTGTCCCCTTAGCAGGGCTTTTGTCACCAGGATTTTCCTCTTTAGAACCTTCCAGTTGAGCCAGGGGAGTAACGTCCAAGACTTCATCATCCTCCAATAGGAGAGCATTCTTCCAGTCCATCTCTACAGGGCGAAGGAAAGATTAATAAACCACGATAAAGAAAGAAGAGATCGTGATAAAAAGCAAGAAATATATATACCATCATCAGGAGGGTAAGATTCTTGGTTGGAAAATCCAAAGTGATACAAGACATAGTTTTCACGTAAAAGCCCAAACATTCTAGGATATCCATTCTTAGAAACAACCCGATTCTGACGAATCATTTATCCTGTTCAGCCAAGGGAATGACTTCATCAAGGGGCCTGGCAGTGTGAGAAGACTTTGGTGCTTTATACTGCCACCGGTCATAAGGGAAAGGCCAGGTACCAGAGCGAGGGGTCACCACAAAATAGCATTCCCGCCAACTACCATCGATACTAGGAGGCTTGCCAACAAAATGTGCTATACCTTGGCGCCTAGAGCTAAAATAATAGAATTCGTCTTTCTTCTTGAGATCGTGATTGACATGAAAAGCCTCAGGAGTAGGATTCCCTCCGTTTGCTTTCATAATGAAATAGAAAGCACAAAGGAGATGAATCGAAGAAGGAATTATCTGATTGAGAGGAATTTGGTATAGGTTGCAGACACCTGATAAAAAAGGATGAACAGGAAAACGCAACCCAGCATACAATTGGGATACCCAAAAGGCCAAAGATGGAAAAGGAAGGTGATTAGGGCGTTCGTCCTTAGAGGGTAAATCCACAAGAAAATCGGGATGGGGGTCTAAGATGCCACAGAGGTGTTTCAGATCCTTTTGATTAAGAGTGGTATGACGGGCCACGTCGTTCCATCAGAACCGATTCTTTTCAGGGATAGGCCTAGTAGGACGGGTCGAAAGAAGAGTAGAACTTAAGGTGTGGGCAGGAAGCCCCAAAACAGCGGAAGAAGATCGGTGGGAAGAATGAGAGTAAGATACATTCCCAGAAGAACTTTCCGGTCGAGATTTGCCGGAAAAGGGTGAGGCCTTGGACATAGTTAAACTGACATAAATCCCAAGAAATCCGACAGAAAGGGAAAGAGAAAATAAAAAGCATCAAAATCCAAGCATGCAAAGATCGAAAACGTGAAGGAAGATAAAAATGGAGAGAAGGAAGAGAAAATACCTGCGCTGCAAGCCTCCTATTGAGGGAACAAAGCAACGAAGAGGAATACCCTTGCTAAAGTAACAAAGCCTCGCTTAGAAGATCTGAAAGTGGGACAAAGAACTAAGAGAAAGGGGGAAAATGAGAGTAAAAAGGACGGTACCGTAATATGAAGGGTAAAATTGTCATTACCTTTATAGGTAAGGAAAATATACGGAAAAGATCGCGACTCTTCCACAAACGACACGTGTAGGTGGAGGAACGGTTCTGATGTGTACAAAAATGCCACATGCATCAACAAGAATTTAATAAGTAGGGATGAATCAAGTTTTACCTGAGTTTAGCTAAATATAATTCTTCTTTAACCAGAGATGATGGCAGGAGCTCCTCTGAAACAGTTCTCTAACTCCGACAGCCTGCTCTGGAGGTTTTCTGGTGAGAATCTGCAAGAAATCAGCCGGGAGGGACCCCGGCGTTGATCCTCCGACGCCCAAGTCAGCTACCATTGATATATGTGTGTATTGTATAAAGATTGTGTTACGAAAATATAATGTGTCTTGTTATGAATGATAATGATCTTTGTATATCCTCTTTTTCTCTTAAGGGTATAATTGTAATCTCTTATCCTCAAATCCCATCTGTCATAAGGGACCACTTGAGGGGACCATATGGTAGTTTGTTATCATTTATGCCAAGTGTCACCAATAGCAATTCATTGGTACAAGAATGATTCCTTATTTGTCCTTTTTCATGGTAGTGCTCACTATGCACTAATATAGGAGAATCCTTATATCAGCATTATTGATACTTCAATACTTCTTATCCAAGTTTCATTGGGTAAATACTAATTTGTGTACGAATTAGGACATTCCTCCAGTTCTGACTTCTGGTTTTACCAACTCTCCCAGAGATGAGAGTTTAACCTTCTGAAGTTATTATATAAATAACTTCTATGTTCTGAGACATTTTCCTTAACTTTCTAATTAACAATCCAGTTCTGGCTCTACTCAGAGTTGGATGCGAGATCGAAGACTACTTTCTTTCTCTTTTGGCTACGAACAGTGAGACAGACACTTATGCTACATCAACTACTCCCTACTATTCCAAATAAAATTTTAAAATTTTTAAATGGAATAGTAATTTATCCTTTTAGTTCTGGGATTAAGAAGTCAATTCTGACCCTTGTCCCTTTTTTCCGGAAGAATCGTTTTTCCTATTCCATCTCTTTTCCTTCTTTATTCATTTTTTGAATAAATTTAAAACTTCTTAGTACAAGAAAGGCGTAAGTACATACAAGTGACCTTTCAAGTACTTTTATCTCCACCATACACGTGTCGACTTTACTAAGTCCTCACCATCTATCTGTCTTCCTTTTATAGTTTCCAGGGGTGGTTTCTCCTTTTCATTTCACCCTCTCGTCCTTGTTCTCTTTCGACTTTCATTAAATTTCTCAGGCGCTTCCTCTCCAAAGTTTCTTGGAGACAATTTCTTAGGGTTAAACCTTTTCTGGTGGGAGATTCTGGTGTTCGTGCCCGACTTCCTTCTTTCTTCATCTTCGAGGTATTTTCATTGTTCTTCTCTTTACTTTTCTATTTTGTGAAATTCCTTTTCAGTCATTCTCATTTTTACTCCATCGAAATGCCTCCCAAGCATAAGTTACCTGTTTCTAAGGATCCTTCAATAGTTCTAGATCCTCCGGCTAAATCTTAGGTTTCTAACCCTAGTTTTACTGTGCCACTCTCAAGTCATCCTATTCACGTTATTTCTACAAAAAATTGGGAAAACTGGAATCTCATTTCCAGGGAAACTAACTTGCATGTGGGGGATCTTGCTAGCCTTAGAGGCCTGTTAGACTGTTCTTCTGATTTTTTGGTGGATTTACCTGGCCGTGAAGAACGACCTAATCATTTACGGTTCCCTTCGTTAGCTTTCTGGGCGGCCCAAATAACAGCTGGGTTACATTTTCCCATCGCCCCTTTCTTCATATCAGTTTGCAATCTCTTCGGCATTCCAGTAAATCAAGTCAATCCCTCATCGATTAAACTTATGCTTGCTTATTTTTTCATTCTAAAGGCTAATGGCGGTGATCCAACACCTGAAAGTTTTTACTTCTGTCACGATTTGAAAAGGCGTGACGAATTTTACTATTTTAGTTCCCGAACTCAAGGTCTTGCTCATTTTGTGGGTAAACCTCCTAGCATAGACGGTGTTTGGAAGGATAGTTATTTCATTGTGACTCCTCGTTCGGGGGTATGGCCTTTCACCACTAGTGGTTGGCAATATAGTTCCCCAAAAATTTCCAAATCTTCACTTTCTTTCGAAGAAGCTATTTCCCCGATTAATAGGGAGATCATGCCTCGTTAAAATGGGCTTATCTCGAAAAAGGGGCAACTCAGAATGTTTCATCTCCTAAAAGAGCCCCATGCCCTCTCCCATTTTGGATTCCTTGGTTCAGCGATTTCTTCTTCTTCTGAGCTTGGTATATTTCTCTCTTGTTTATATTACAATTCATTATGCACTGATGAACAGCTTTCACTTCTATTGATCATTTTTTGCCTGTTCGGCTTCTAGACATGTCTTGGGCAAATGCCCTAGTGTTATCTGATGATGAGGGTCACGAGTCCAAGACCCATGTTTCTGATCCTGATGTTGAGGATGCTAAAGATGTTATGCCGGTCTCTCCTTCTAAAGCTCCTGAGGCTTCGTCTGCGAACCCCCAAGATGTTCCTGCTTCCACTTCTCTTGATGCTACGGTTGCAGCTAGTGACCCTCCTAAGAAGAAAGGTAAAAGGGGTGCTGCTTCCCAATCCCAGCCTAAGTCTGTCTTAAAGAGAACTCGCTTCTCTAAATGCACCGGTTCTAATTCTGCCATGACTGTGGAAGATCCTGATCCTATCACCACAGTTCCTCCGATAGAGACTACTCAATTTCTGGAGACCCTCCAGAATCCCAAAGTAGAGTCTTCTGATTCCAAGCTCTCTGTTCCTGCGTTAAAGAATGCCATGTATGATCATCTTTGCGAGGTATTTCTATTATCTCTTTCTTTCATGGTACTTTTCTTTTCTGCTACTTACATTATTTAATTTTCTGCGCTTTTTCTCTAGTTCCTGGATTTGCATACTGAACTATTGAAAGTTGGCGGTTTAGAAGGTGATGCTCCCCCTGCTTCCGAATTGGCTTCTAAAGAGCAAGCAATCTCCCAGCTTTCCCCGGAGGACAAGGATTTAAAAGCTCGTGTTAGTGCTCTTGAGTCAGAGAGTTCATCCTTCCAGCAACAAGTTCGTAAAGCTGAAAAGATTCTTGTACTTCAGCAAAAGGCCGAGAAACAACTTTTGGAAGAGAGTTACTCCCAAGGTCATGCTCAAGGAATTCTTGATGGCCTTAATTTGCACAGTTCCAAGTTTCTTCATACTTCTTCTGGGCAGGCTTTTCTCCAGGAATTTCTTGAAGGGGTCCTTCAAGCGTATCGTTCTAGTTCGCTGTACCTGAGTGACATGACTCCTCACATAGGTTATTTCATCAAGCATGGCTTCAAATGTGATGTGCAGCAGGCTCAGGCAAAGGGTTTCTCGGAGAAGCTTGATATTTCCAAGGCTAAGGATACCATTACCCCTTCTCCTCACTTTCAAGGAGATGCCTCTGCTCCTCTCGATGCTCCGTGGTTTCTTCCTGCTATGAGGAAAGCTGTTGTCCGTCTTCCTTTACTTTATGATCTGACTTTCTTCAATGACTCTGATTCTGGGGCACTTTCTTCCGTTGCTGCTGCTCAGGCTTCTGCAGACTTAGTTACAAATATTGGTTTGGTTACTGATTTGAATGAATGAGATGTTTTCATTCATTGCTTTATTTGCATGACTCTTATGGCTACACTCTTTCTTTGCTTTTGTCTTTTGAACAATGTCCCATTGGGACCTCCTAGCCTTTGAATCATCTTTATTTTCGCAATTATTCATGCAATATTTCATTTTCTTGCTTGCATATTGTCTTGTTTCTTTTATTAAAAAGATGCCTAGGATATTGGTTCACCCACAACTCTACTCCCTCCAGTTCTTAATTGAACTTCTTTGGAAGTTTATTTAAGGACTTTAAAATTCAAATTCTTCAAAAAAATTCTCCAATTCTACTCTCTCCAGTTCTTAATTGAACTTCTCTGGAACTTTATTTAAGAACTTTAAAATTCAAATTCTTCAAAAAATTTCTCCAATTCTACTCTCTCCAGTTCTTAATTGAACTTCTCTGGAAGTTTATTTAAGAACTTTAATATTCAAATTCTTAAAAAATTTCTCCAATTCTACTCCCTCTAGTTCTTAATTGAACTTCTCTGGAAGTTTATTTAAGAACTTTAAAATTCAAATTCTTCAAAAAAATTCTCCAATTCTACTCTCTCCAGTTCTTAATTGAACTTCTCTGGAAGTTTATTTAAGAACTTTAAAATTCAAATTCTTCAAAAAATTTCTCCAATTCTTAATTGAACTTCTCTGGAAGTTTATTTAAGAACTTTAAAATTCAAATTCTTTAAAAAAATTCGCCAATTCTACTCCCTCTAATTCTTAATTGAACTTCTCTGGAAGTTTATTTAAGAACTTTAAAATTCAAATTCTTCAAAAAAATTCTCCAATTCTACTCCCTCCAGTTCTTAATTGAACTTCTCTGGAAGTTTATTTAAGAACTTTAAAAATCAAATTCTTCAAAAAATTTCTCCATTTCTACTCTCTCCAGTTCTTAATTGAACTTCTCTGGAAGTTTATTTAAGAACTTTAAAATTCAAATTCTTCAAAAAATTTCTCCAATTCTACTCCCTCCTGTTCTTAATTGATTTAAGAGCTGCAGATTTCAATTTATCAAGAGTTTTCTTCGTACTCAGTATTGCATAATCATCTACTAGAACTGAAATGCCTCAGCTCTAATAAGGCTTCATTGAATTCATAAAATCATACTTCATCCTAACATCTCTTTGATTTAAAAATAATAAAAAAAGGACATGCCCAGAATCTCTGAGCTCATGCTCATCTAGGCATAATACTTTTTCAGGTTCGAAATGTTCCATGGACGCGGCAACTGATAGCCATTCTCATCTGTCAATTCATACGCTCCTCCTTTCAAAACTTTTGTCACCACATAAGGGCCTTCCCAATTAGGATCCAATTTGCCAGTTGGTTTGAGAGCATCAGCTCTTCGCAGAACCAGATCTCCCTTTTCCAATTTTCTCACTCTTACCTTCTTATCATCTGCAGCCTTCACTTTGCTTTTATACTTTTCCAGAACCAGATTTGCCATCTCTCTTTCTTCCTCCAATAAATCCAGGTTTTCTCTCATCAACTTCGTGTTTCGCTCTTCATCATACATCAATATGCGATGTGTTCTGATTCCTACTTCAACTGGAATCACAGCTGGGGCTCCGTACACCAAACTAAAAGGCGATTCTCCAATGGCAGTTCTGGTGCTAGTCCTGTATGCCCATAATAATGGCTCTATTTCTTCTACCCAATCTCCTCCAGCTCTGGATAGACGAGTTTTAATTCCATTTACTATGGTGCGATTAGTAACTTCCACTTGCCCATTGGCTTGAGGATGAGCTACTGCTGCGAACCTCTGCTGAATATTCATCTCTGAACACCAATTCTGAACTTGGGCTCCTACAAACTGGGTTCCATTATCTGATATCAGGATTCGTGGTATCCCATATCTGCAACATATATTCTTCCATAAGAATTTTATGATGGTTGTTTCATCAATTTTTCTTACTGCTTCCGCTTCTACCCACTTTGTGAAGTAATCAACAGCCACTATCATGAAGACTTTTCCTCCAGGTGCTGTGGGAAATTTTCCCACAATGTCGATGCCCCATTTATCGAATGGGCATGGAGAGAACATCAGACCTATCTCTTCAGCTGATGTGTGTATTATAGGTCCATGCTTTTGGCATTTGGCACACTTCTTGACCAGCTCTTGAGCATCTCTTGTTAAAGTTGGCCAATAGTATCCAGATCTCAAGACCTTCCTAGCTAACTCTTTGAATCCAGCATGACTGCCGCAACATCCTTCATGGATTTCCCTTAACACATAATTCCCTTCCTTTTCTGAAAGACACCTCGAGTGTGGCTGGGAAAATGTTCTTCTATATAAATCGTCTCCGATCATACAATATCTTATACATGCTCTTTTCTTAACTGCTTCTGTTCCCTCTCCAGTTCTAAAAAATTGGATGATTGGGATCCTCCAATCATCTCCTTCAGATATGGAATGTACTTCTGGGAGATGAATTTTCTCTTCTGCTGTGAACAAAGTGATCTTTCCTGGCATTCCTTCCTCTGCGGAGCTGGCCAGTTTAGCCAGATAATCCGCTATGCCATTTTCATCTCTGGGAATTTGCTCAACCCTAAGTTCTTCAAACTTTTTCTTGACCTTTTCAGCCAATTCTGCATATTCTATCATCTTGGCATTCTTTCTTTCGTATGCCCCCAAGAGTTGTTGGATAACCAGCTGTGAGTCTGAATAGATGACAGCTCTCTGAGCGCCCATCTCCCACATCATCTGCATTCCTCTCAAGAGTGCCTCATATTCAGCCTCATTGTTTGAAGCTTTGAACTTAAACTTGACTGCAAATTGCAACTCCTTTCCGGTGGGAGGAATTATCACAATTCCTACCCCACACCCAGCTGTCGATGAAGATCCATCCACAAACGCCTTCCAAATCTCAGGTTTATCCACGTTTGTTGTTTCTTGGATAAAATCTGCTAAGGCCTATGCCTTAATGGCAGTTCTGGGTTCAAACTCGAGATCATACTCTCCCAGCTCCACTGCCCACTTGACCATTCTGCCAGACAGGTCTGGTCTAACCATTATAGATCTCATGGGTAGATTAGTTCTCACAATTACTTTATGCGATAAAAAATACGGCCTGAGTCTTCTGACTGTCACCATCACAGCCAGAGCAGACTTCTCAATCTCAGAATATCTCACTTCTGGTCCTTGCATTATCTTGCTGATATAATATATGGGTAATTGTTTCCCTTCCTCCTCTCTTATCAGGACTGAACTCAGCGCATATTCTCCCACTGAGAAGTATAGATATAAGGTTTCCTTCGGCACCGGTTTGGTGAGTAGGGGCAATCTTTTCAAATGATCTTTCAGATCTTCAAAAGCTTTTTGACATTCTTCATTCCACTCAAACTTTGAGCCTTTCCTCAATATCTTAAAGAAAGGCAAACTCTTCTCCGCTGCACGAGAGATGAAAAGACTAAGGCCTGCAATATGCCCATTCAGCTTTTGTGCTTCTTTCAAGTTTCTTGGTGATTACATATCAAGAATTGCTTTCACCTTTGCCTGGTTTACCTCAATACCTCTGGGAGTTACCATATACCCCAGAAACTTTCCAGATCTCACTCCAAATGCGCACTTCGAAGGGTTTAGTCGAATATGATAAGCTCTGATTACTCCAAATATTTCCTCCAGATCTGAAGCATGATCTTTTGCTTGGAAACTCTTCACAAGCATATCATCTACGTATACTTCCATGTTACGACCAATTTGCTTCTTGAATACCAGGTCTACCATTCTTTGGTAGGTGGCACCAGCATTCTTTAATCCAAAAAGCATTTTCACATATCCATAGGTGCCACAAGACACCACAAAGCAAGCTTTGGGCACATCTTCCCTTTTCATCCATATTTGATGGTAACCTTGATAGGCGTCCATCATTGACAACAATTCATATCCGGACGTTGAGTCCACAAGCTGGTCAATCCTTGGTAAAGGATAATGATCTTTAGGGCACGCCCTATTCAGATCTCGAAAGTCTATGCACATCCTCCAGGCTCCAGCTCCTTTTGCCACCATAACAGCATTAGACAGTCATTCTGGGAATTGCACTTCCTCTATACGCTTTGCTCTTAGGAGCTTCTCCACTTCTTTCCTTATGATTTGAACCTTTTCATACCCAAATTGCCTCAAATTTTGTTTCACAGGTTTGCAATTAGGGTCAATATTCAAACTATGCAGAGCTACTTCTGGGTCGATGCCTACTAGATCCTCTGGTTGGAATGCGAATAGATCTGCATTTTTTCTCAAACATCTAACAAATGATTCTGCTACGTGACTTGTCATCTGCGTTCCAACTCTGGTGGTGAACCCAACTTTATTTGGGAACAACTCCACAGGCATAAGTTCTTCTTCCACCTGAATTTTCATCTCCGGCTCCTCTTCCATTTGCTCTATCTTTTTCATCCTTTTTCCCACAGGGTCATCTCCCCTAGTTTCATCCGTTTTTACATATTGCGTGGCTTTGTTTACTGTCTCAACATAGCATTTCCTGGAGCAGCACTGATCTCCCACTAGCTTTGCTACTCCCTCATCTACTGGGAATTTTAACTTCATATGGTACGTGGAAACAACTGCTCGAAAAAGATTCAAAGATGGTCTCCCCAAAATCATATTGTAAGATGAAGGGGCATCCACTACCAGAAAATTTACTATCTTCACATTGCATGCCGGTGAGCTTCCCATTCTGACCTGAAGGGATACCTGCCCTTTGGGATGGATGGCTCCTCCGGTGAATCCAAAAAGTGTTATATCGACTGCTTTAAGCTCCACATTCAAATTCTTTTTTTGCCAGGCAATCATAAAAAATGAAATCTGCTGAGCTTCCGGTGTCTATGAAGACTCTAACAACATCATATCCTCCAATTTCCATTGTCACCACTAACGCATCGTTGTGTGGTCTCTGAACTGGAATTTCATCTTCAGGTCCGAACTGGATACATGGGAGATTACTCATTTCTCCCACCTCATATCCAACTCTGTTTGCCCAGAGCTGAGCAGATCTCAAAGAAGCTTTCCTTTCTCGATTGGAATCACCATCTGTTGGGCCTCCCACAATCATTTGGATATATCCTCTCTTATATCCTGGTCCATCTTTTCTTTGTTGATCCATCACTTCTTTCCCCTTCTCTGGGACTTCCTTTCTCTTATGCGGATAGCTATTTTTCTCCCTATCTTTCCTAACAAACTCTGCTAGATTTCCTTCTCTGATCAATCTCTCAATGGCATCCTTCAAATGCCGGCATTCATTTGTATCATGTCCATAATCATTATGGAACCTACAGTAAAATTCAGATCTGGGGTTCTTAGGTCCTCTTTTCGCTGAAAACAGGAATTTGAAACCAGGATGGTCGGCCACCACTTTCAACATCTCCGCAGGCTGTAGTGTCAGAGGAGTGTAAGTGTCAAATCTTTCAGGTCTGATCTTTTCTCTACTTCTCTTCCCCTTCTCTGGAGAAGTCAATTTCTTCTTTTCTGATTCTTTCCTTCTCTCCCCACCTTTATCAGT
This sequence comes from Prunella vulgaris, assembly GCA_026898435.1. Lineage (NCBI taxonomy): Eukaryota > Viridiplantae > Streptophyta > Magnoliopsida > Lamiales > Lamiaceae > Prunella > Prunella vulgaris. The sequence goes on from JAPKLY010000118.1 coordinate 151,398, forward strand.
TCAGCTTTCATCTTTCTTTACCCCTCTAACTTCCTCCAAATTTATATATTTATCTGCTCTTTCCTGGAGCTCATCAAATGATAACGGCAGTTTCTTGGTAAGAGACTTGAAAAAGTCTCCATCTTTCAAGCCTTGAGCCAAAGCGTTGGTTTTCACCTCATCAGAAGCAGAGGGTACCTCCAGTCCTGCCTCATTGAACCTTGTAATGTACTCCCTCAAACTTTCATTCGATTTTTGCTTTAGAGACAGTAAGTACAATGAAGTCTTTGCAATTTTTCGAGCACTAGCGAATTGGTGCATGAACAAGTTACTGAGTTCCCCAAAAGAACGGATTGATTCTGTGGGCAACTGACTGGACCATTTCTGGGCTGATTTCGTGAGAGTAGTGAGGAATACCCTACACTTCACCCCATCAGAATATCTATGGAGCAAAGCTCTATTCTCAAATCTCAACAAATGATCCTGAGGATCAGTAGTCCCATCGTACTCATAGCTCAGAGTTTTAAAGTTTCCTGGCAGCGGATCTGCCAGAATTTCCTCAGTGAATGGGGATCCTCCGGGGAGGTCGATCTCTTTTCTGTTTTCTCATAGTGTTTCTTAATTGTTTCCATATTTCATTTTAGAGAAGCTAGTTCTTTGTTTGCAGTGGCTTTTGCTGTGGATTCAGCTTCTTCTTCTTCTGAATAACCACTTTCATACTCAACTAATCGTGAGCCTTTGGTACCGGTTCTGGTAACCATTCTCTCATCTCTGGCGGCAGATCCACCGGCAGCTGTCCTGCCAATTTTGGTTCTCACATCTTCTTCTCCTGGGACGTCTCCCAGAGGAAGAGGTGATGTGTTGGGCACGTTCTAGGCCCTATTTTTTCTGGGCACATTCCAGGCCCTGTTTTCTCCGGGCACATTCCAGGCCCTATTCTCTGGCATGCTTTGAGTTCTGACCACATGTTCGATTTGAGGTCCAGATCTAAGCATTCAGCCATTGTATTTTCATTTCTGGCAGGTGGAGGCATCTCCATCGGAGGTATCAGCATCCCCGGTGGAGCCCCCATTTCTGAAATTCTGGCCGACAAGGCGCTAGTCACTGCTAACTGTATCAGACTTTTCAGGTGTTCTGGAGTCATCGAGACCAATGAAGAATCATTCGGATCTGGGTTCATACCTGGAGTTCCTTCATCCAACACTACTGTTGCCGGAGTATCCATACTAACCGGTGTGTTGGCAGCTTTGTCAAAATCTTTTCCCAGATTCTTGGGAAGTGGCTCAGTCATTTTTACCTTTATGAATCAAAAATAATTGGTTCATCATTTTTATCATAAGGTGTTCCTCAAACACAACTTAAAACAATAACTTTCATTGAAACAACTATATCAATTTGTTAAAGTTTCTCCAGAAACACATTCTTACCTCCTTAAATCATATCCCAATAATATTAACAGCTCATCGATTCAAGGATTGTATCCCATATTCATATCTAAAAACCATAACGTTTGTCTTTTTATAAACTGCACATGCATACATTCATCTTCAAGATTATTCATAAGATATTATCTTTTATAATATCATATCCAGATTTTCTTTCTAAAAAGCTGCTTTCATATTCAAAAAGTACCTTTCCACATTCTATTTTCTAAGAATCATTTAGAAACTTCAATCATTATATTTCCTACTCAAATCATACACATATTTCTCATCATAAGATTCTTCCAGGAAAGGTAAAATCAAATCTCTCATTTTCAACAAACAATATTGCTAATAATCTGTATATTCTTTCATCCAAAACGATTTAAAAAGGAACACTCATGCCAAAGCTCAAATTTTCCCACAGACGACGCCAGTTGATGTGCACAAAAATGTCACATGCATCAACAAGAAATTAATAAGTAGGGATAAATCAAGTTTTACCTGAGTTTAGCTAAATATAATTCTTCTTTAACTAGAGATGATGGCAGGAGCTCCTCTGAAACAGTTCTCCAACTCCGACAGCCTGCTCTGGAGGTTTTCCGGTGAGAATCTGCAAGAAATCAAGCCGGGAGGGACCCCGGCGTTGATCCTCCGACGCCCAAGTCAGCTACCATTCATATATGTGTGTATTGTATAAAGATTGTGTTACGAAAAATGTAACGCGTCTTGTTATGAATGATAATGATCTTTGTATATCCTCTTTTTATCTTAAGGGTATAATTGTATTCTCTTATTCTCTAATTCCATCTGTCATAAGGGACCACTTGAGGGGATCATATGGTAGTTTGTTATCATTTATGCCAAGTGTCACCAATAGCAATTCATTGGTACAAGAATGATTCCTTATTTGTCCTTTTTCATGATAGTGCTCACTACGCACTAATATAGGAGAATCTTTATTTCAGCATTATTGATACTCCAATACTTCTTATCCAAGTTTCATCGAGTAAATACTAATTTGTGTACGAATTAGGACATTCGTCCAGTTCTGACTTCTGGTTTTACCAACTCTCCCAGAGATGAGAGTTTAACCTTCTGAAGTTATTATCTAAATAACTTCTATGTTCTGAGACATTTTCCTTAACTTTCTAATTAACAATCCAGTTCTGGCTCTACTCAGAGTTGGATACGAGATCGAAGACTACTTTCTTTCTCTTTTGGCTACGAACAGTGAGACAGACACTTATCCCACATCAGGTTCCATTGAAAGGTCGCATCCCTTGCATAGTTATGATAATTTCAAACGAAATCTTGAGTGGGAAGGCGGGAATTCAAAACCCAGAAAACTTATGGGGCAGTAAAAGACAGGTCCCATAAGTCAGAGAAATACTATTTCATCAAAATGCCTATGGGCATGTTTTACATGGAATAGGGGGAGTAGATGATAGGTAGTAATTGTGCCTGCTCCCAGAGGTCACTAGACAAAGATGTAAACTCATCATAAAGTACATTCGGAAGAAGAAATTCCCATACGTTAGGATTAGTTCACATGTCTTGGAAACCTAAGATATGAACTAAAGGAAAACCCACTTTTAGATCAGGTTAGTTGGTTAACTCTGACCTCTGGATTCTCCTCTCTCCTAGAGGGCAGAGAAAATACAACTACCCCTTACAAGTTATACTACTGAAGAGAAAAAACCTTTCTGCTGTCTATGATACCTAACCTCTGATTGAGGAGTCCTGTTACGAAGATCAGAGCACAGATGACAGAATGGAAAAGAAATATCAGTCGCCATCATCATAACCTAGTATCATAGGTGCACGTAGTTGGGATGAAGGAATAAAATAATACGGTTATCTAATGAGAGAAGGCCACGTATGGTACTGCCTGTACTATAGCCAACATCACCTTGCTCCACTATCACAGCCAAACCGTTAGTAGTGGTCCCAGAGCAGAAGAAAATGACTAACTTACCCTTGCATGGAAGAGTATAAATAGCTTTCTTCATTCATTTCTCAGTTTTACAACATTTCTATTATCAAATTAAATACACTTTTCATATATCGGTATATTGAGGGCTGACTTGATCGTCGGAGGGTCGACGCCGGAATTCTTTCCGGTCCGACTTTGGTGCAGATCGGATTGGGCACAAGGATCCCAAGGGTGGAAGAAAGGAGAGAGAACACATCACTTCATCGGCAGAAGAGAAGGAAATCACAGGAAATATAGTTTATTTCACCTTTTTATGGATTAAATCTATGAGTGTTGAACGAGCATTTTCCGACTCGATCAACTTTCTATAGTTCTAGACTTCTGGTAAATAATTTTGACTAGGTAAGAAATCTCTGCTTATTAAATAATTATTTTAATAAGTCTCTTTTGCACCAAAATAAATTAAATATAATTAAATAATTAAAATTATTTTTATTGAATTAGAGTTGTCAATTTATATTAAGAAAATTAAAATTGGACAATTGTAACTTAGTGCAAGCAGTCATAATTTTTCAATGAAAATAATTCTAACTACTCAAAAATAAATTGGGTTGTATAATACACTATGCATTCGGTATCTAGGCACAAGGGTGTAAATGACTCTTGGCGGTCGTCGGGCGATCGAGTGCGACCAAACGCCTAGGAGACCTAGGCGGTGCCAAGATTTTTTTTTTATTTTTTATTTTTAAATTTTTTTCTAAACATATATTAATAAAAATGTACATTATACAATAAATTATAAATTAAAACATAATTATTACCCAAATGCATTTTTCACAAAACACAACAAGTCAATAAAATTCTAAAAACTATCACAAAATGATATTTTTCAACTTCTAAATAAAATACTAAAATAACAAAATATATCGTACGGATAAACTAATAAGTAGTTCAACTAAGAGGAACATCTAAAGACAATTGTTGTTCAACTCCACGTACACACTCTTCATGATCGGCTGCTTCTTTTTTTTTCTTTTCTCTTTCCTTTTCTTTTAATTTGTTTAAGCTTTTAAGTTTGATTAATTTATTTTATTTAATATTTATTTACTCACATAATCACATTTGTCTTTAACTTAATTTTTTTTTTTAATAAATCTTCTCCTACTCCTCCTCTTTAGCCGCCATTTCCGCCTACTCCTCTTCTGTGTCCGTTATTTCCGCCTATTCCTTATGGCTGTCAAGGCCGCCAAGGCGGGGCTAAGGCCGTCTAGGCGGGCCTTAATACCCTGGGCATTTTTCTCTGCCAAAAGAATTAAATAGATGAATTATAAAAAGGAATTACGGAACATGCAATCACCATATTAATAAGGACCATGCAATCACCGTATTAATATGTTTTCTCACTACGCAAAACACTCTATCAAATGTGTTCTTACAATATTAATTAATTAGTCAAAAAAATTCAAATTGTTGACATTGGAAATGAATAAATAAAGAATATGTTGTATGCAAAATTGTCTCATAATATATTGATATTATTTAATTTATTATTTTTACAATAATATGTAATTTATTGATTAAAAGTTATCACTTGTAAAAAGTGATACTCCCTCTATCCCAAAATTACTTTCACATTTTTCTTCTTTGAACGTCTCAACAATATTACTTTCACATCTCAAAAAGAAAATAAACAGACTCACAAAAGTCAATAATTTTTTTTTATACAACTCCCACACTAAATCACATTTTTTAAATATGTGTCTTACTTCTCATATGAAAGTGATTTTGGAACAGATGAATTAATATTTTGGTTAAAAGTAACATATAATTTTTTAAAAAAATATTATCACATTTATTATAACATTATTAATTTTTTAAATTTGCCGATTTCATACTATGAGACTGTCTCATAATTATTTTTTATCATAACTAGATATTACTAGCACATCCCTTTAATTTTATTTTTGGATGCATGATATTAAATGCGAACGAACAAATAGAATCTATGACGAGATACACATATCGACATGAATTAGAAGGATAAAATAGATACCATGATTGAAAATACTCGTATTAAAATGATTATCGTAAATTAAATTTTGTTTTAACTATTTTTTACAATTTTATATAATTTATTCTGAAAATTTCTTTTAAAATAATAATAATAATAATAATAATAATTTATTGTTTACAATTTACTAATTTATTGTTTAATTTTTTTACTCCGAACCCGTTAGTGGCCCGTTTAGCCCGCAGACCGCTAGGGTTAGGATTAGGTCCCGAGTATTAGTGGCCCATTAAGGATGAACCGCTAAGGTCCGGGACCGTTTAGGCCTGCAGCCCTGGAGGGCTAGCCCTGTAGGGTTAGGGCCAGCCCGTTTAACATCTCTAGTCTCCAACATCGTACTCCTCCAGGCATAAGGCCATAACAATCTCTCATAAAAAATTATGCAATCACTCACACACACACACACACTCACTTTCTCTCTGTGAAAGAAAGAACAGTGGGATTAGAGGAGATACACATATCGACATGAATTGGAAGGACAAAATAGATACCATGATTGAAAATACTCGTTTCAAAATTATTATTGTAAATTATATTTTGTTTAAAATAATTTTTGTTTGAACTATTTTTAACAATTTTATATAATGTATTCTGAAAATTTCTTTTCAAATAATATTAATAATAATAATAATGTAAAAACTTAATCAATAAGCGGGCATCTGTACCCTCTGATTATTCACTACGCTGTGTCTCCACCATCGTACTCCTCCAGGCATAAGGCCATAACAACCTCTCATAACAAATTCTGCAATCACTCTCTCTCTCTCTCTCCCTCTCTCTCTCTCTCTCTCTCTCTCTCTCTCTGGAAGCAAGAACAGTGTGATTAGAGGAGATACACATATCGATATTAACTGGAAGGATAAAATAGATACCATGATTGAAAATACTCGTTTCAAAATGATTATTGTAAATTATATTTTGTTTAAAATAATTTTTGTTTTAACTATTTTTTAGAATTTTAAATAATTTATTCTGAAAATTTCTTTTCAAATAATAATAATAATAATAATAATAATAATAATGTTAATAATTTAAATAATAAGCGGGCATCTGTACAATCTGATTATTCACTAAGCTATGTCTCCACCGTCGTACTTCTCCATGCATAAGGCCATAACAACCTCTCATAACAAATTCTGCAATCACTCATACACACACACACACACACTTTCTCTCTCTCTCTCTCTCTCTCTTTGTGGAAGCAAGAACAGTAGGATTAGAGGAGATACACATATCGACATGAATTGGAAGGATAAAGTAGATGCCATGATTGAAAATTCATGTTTTGAAATGATTATTGTAAATTAATTTTAGTTTTAACTATTTTTTATAATTTTATATAATTTATTCTGAAAATTTCTTTTCAAATAATAATAATGTTAATAACTTAATTAATATACCCTCTGATTATTCACTACGCTGTATCTCCACCATCGTACTCCTCTAAGCATAAGGCCATAACAACCTCTCATAACAAATTCTGCAATTAATCACACACACACTCTCTCTCTCCTTTTCTCTGAAAGCAAGAACAGTGGGATTAGAGGAGATACACCTATCGACAAGAATTGGAAGGATAAAATAGATACTATGATTGATAATACTTGTTTCAAAATGATTATTGTAAATTAAATTTTGTTTAAAATAATTTTTGTTTTAACTTTTTCTTACAATTTTATATAATTTTTTCTGAATTTTTTTTTTCAAATAATAATAATAATAATAATGTTAATAACTTAATTAATAAGCGGGTGTCTGTACCCTTTGATTATTCACTACGCCGTGTCTCCACCATTATACTCCTCCAGGCATAAGGTCATAACAACCTCTCATAACAAATTCTCTAATCACTGAAACACACACACTCACTCTGTGTGTGCGTGTGTGTGTGTGTGTGTGTGTGGAAGTAAAAACAGTTGGATTAGAGAAGATACTAATATCGACATGAATTGGAAGTATAAAATAGATACTATGATTGAAAATACTCGTTTCAAAATGATTATTGTAAATTAAATTTTGTTTAAAATAATTTTTGTTTTAACTATTTTTACAATTTTATATCATTTATTCTGAAATTTTTTTAAAAAATAATAATGTTAATAACTTAATTAAAATGCGGGCATCTGTACCCTCTGATTATTCACTACGCAATGTCTCCACCATCGTACTCCTCCAGGCATAAGGCCATAACAACCTCTCATAACAAATTCTGCAATCACTCACACACACATTCTCTCTCTCTCTGTCTCTCTGTGGAAGCAAGAATAGTGGGATTAGAGGAGATACACATATCGACATGAATTGGAAGGATAAAGTAGATACCATGATTGAAAATACTCGTTCCAAAATGATTATTGTAAATTAAATTTTGTTTAAACTAACTTTTGTTTTAACTATTTTTAACAATTTTATATAATTTATTCTGAAAAATTTCTTCGAAAAAAAAATTAAATAATAATAATAATAAAAAAAATAATGTTAAAAACTTAATTATTAAGCAGACATCTGTACCCTCTGTTTATTCACTACGATGGTCTCCACCATCGTAATCCTCCAGGCATAATGCCATAACAACCTCTCGTACCAAATTCTGCAATCACTCACTCTCTCTCTCTCTCTCTCTCTCTCTCTCTCTCTGGAAGCAAAAACAGTGGGATTAGAGGAGATACACATATCGATATGAATTGGAAGGATAAAATAGATACCATGATTGAAAATACTAGTTTCAAAATGATTATTGTAAATTATATTTGGTTTAAAATAATTTTTGTTTTAACTATTTTTTACTGTTTATATAATTTATTCTTGAAATTTCTTTTCAAATAATAATAATAATAATAATAATAATAATAATGTTAATAACTTAATTAATAAGCGGGCATCTGTTCCCTCTGACACTACGCTGTGTCTCCACCATCGAACTCCTTCAGGCATAAGGCCATAACAACCTCTCATAACAAATTCTGCAATCACTCACACACACACACACACACACACACACACACACTCTCTTTGTGGAAGCAAGAACAGTGGAATTAGAGGAGATACACATATCGACATGAATTGGAAGGATAAAATAGATACCATGATTGAAAATACTCCTTTCAAAATGATTATTGTAAATTAAATATTGTTTACAATAATTTTTTTTAACTATTTTTAACCATTTTATATAATAATCTGAAAATATCTTTTCAAATAATAATAATAATAATAATTATAATATTAATAATAATAATAATAATAATAATAATAATAATAATAATAATGTTAATAACTTAATTAATAAACGGGCATCTGTACCCTTTGATTATTCACTAGACTGTGTCACCACCATCGTACTCCTCCAGGCATATGGCCATAACAAACTCTCATAACTAATTCTGCAATCTCTCTCTCTCTCTCTCTCTCTGGAAGCAAGAACAGTGGGATTAGAGGAGATACACATATCGACATGAATTGGAAGGATAAAATAGATACCATGATTGAAAATACTCGTTTCAAAATGATTATTGTAAATTAAATTTTGTTTAAAATAATTTTTGCTTAAAACTTAGTAAATAAGCGGGCATCTGTACCCTCTGATTATTCACTACGCTGTCTCTCCACCATCGTACTCCTCCAGGCATAAGGCCATGACAACCTCTCATAACAAATTTTGCAATCACTCACTCACTCACTCTCTCTCTCTCTCTCTCTCTCTCTCTCTCTCTCTCTCTTTGGAAGCAAGAACTGTGGGATTAGAGGAGATACACAAATCGACAAGAATTGGAAGGATAAAATAGATACTATGACTGAAAATACACGTTTCAAAATGATTATTGTAAATAAAATTTTGTTTAAAATAATTTTTTTAACTATTTTTTACAATTTATATAATTTATTCTGAAAATTCTTTTCAAAAATTAATACTAATAATAATAATAATAATAATAATAATAATAATAATAATAATAATTTGAATAACTTAACTAATAAGCGGGCATTTGTACCCTCTGATTATTCACTACGTTGTGTCTCCACCATCTTACTCCTCCAGGCATAAGGCCATGACAACCTCTCATAACAAATTCTGCAATCACTCACTCACTCACTCACTCTCAAGAACAGTGGGATTAGAGGAGATACACAAATCGACAAGTATTGGAAGGATAAAATAGATACTATGATTGAAAATACTCGTTTCAAAATGATTATTGTAAATTAAATTTTGTTTAAAATAATTTTTGTTTAAAACTTAGTTAAGAAGCGGGCATCTGTACCCTCTGATTATTCACTACGTTGTGTCTCCACCATCGTACTCCTCCAGGCATAAGGCCATGACAACCTCTCATAACAAATTCTGCAATCACTCACTCACTCACTCACTCACTCTCTCTCTCTCTCTCTCTGGAAGCAAGAACAGTGGGATTAGAGGAGATACACAAATCGACAAGAATTGGAAAGGTAAAATAGATACTATGACTGAAAATACACGTTTCAAAATGAATATTGTAAATAAAATTTTGTTTAAAATAATTTTTTTTAACTATTTTATACAATTTTATATAATTTATTCTGAAAATTTCTTTTCAAAAAATAATACTAATAATAATAATAATAATAATAATAATAATAATAATAATAATAATA
>JAPKLY010000118.1:166551-195988 GCA_026898435.1 Prunella vulgaris
ATAATAATAATAATAATAATAATAATAATAATAATAATAATAATAATGTGAATAACTTAATTAATAAGCGGGCATCTGTACCCTCTGATTATTCACTACGCTGCATCTCCACCATCGTACTCCTCTATGCATAAGGCCATAACAACCTCTCATAACAAATTCAGCAATCACTGAAACACACTCTTTCTGTGTGTGTGTGTGTGTGTGAACATTTGGATTAGAGGAGATACACATATCGGCATGAATTGGAAGTATAAAATAGATACTATGATTGAAAATATTCGTTTCAAAATTATTATAGTAAATTAAATTTTGTTTTAAATAATTTTTGTTTTAACTATTTTTTACAATTTTATATCAATTATTCTGAAAATTTCTTTTCAAAAAAAAAATAATGTTAATAACTTAATTAATAAGCACGCATTTGTACCCTCTGATTATTCACTAGGTTGTGTCTCCATCATCGTACTCCTCCAAGCATATGGCCATAACAAACTCTCATAACTAATTCTGCAATCTCTCTCTCTCTCTCTCTATATCTGTCTCTCTCTCTCTCTCTCTCTCTAGAAGCAAGAACAGTGGGATTAGAGGAGATATACATGTCGACATGAATTTGAAGGATAAAATAGATACCATGATTGAAAATACTCGTTTAAAAATAATTATTGTAAATTAAATTTTGTTTAAAATAATTTTTATTTTAACTATTTTTAACCATATTATATAATTTATTCTAAAAATTTCTTTTTAAATAATTATAATAATAGTAATTATAATAATAATAATAATAATAATAATAATAATAATAATAATAATAATGTTAAAAATGTAATTAATAAGCGGGCATCTGTACCCTCAAATTATTCACTACGATGTGTCTCCACCATCGTACTACTCCAGGAATAAGGTCATAACAACCTCTCATAACAAATTCTACAATCTCTCTCTCTCTCTCTCTCTCTCTCTCTGTAAGCAAGAACAGTGTGATTAGAGGAGATACACATATCGATATGAATTAGAAAGATAAAATAGAAATCATGATTGAAAATACTTGTTTCAAAATAATTATTGTAAATTATATTTTGTTTAAAATAATTTTTGTTTTAACTATTTTTTACAATTTTATATAATTTATTCTAAAAATTTCTTTTCATATAATAATAATAATAATAATAATAATAATAATAATAATAATGTTAATAACTTAATTAATAAGTGGGCATCTGTACCCTCTGACACTACGCTGTGTCTCCAACATCATACTCCTCCAGGCATAAGGCCATAACAACCTCTCATAACAAATTCTGCAATGACTCACACACACACACACACTCTCTCTCTTTCTCTCTCTCTCTCTCTCTCTCTCTCTCTCTTTGTGGAAGAAAGAACAGTGGAATTAGAGGAGATACACATATCGACATGAATTGAAAGGATAAAATAGATACCATGATTGAAAATACTCCTTTCAAAATGATTATTGTAAATTAAATTTTGTTTAAAATAATTTTTGTTTTAACAATTTTTAACCATTTTATATAATATTCTGAAAAAGTCTTTTCAAATAATAATAATAATAGAAATAATAATGTTAATAACTTAATTAATAAGCGGGCATCTGTACCCTTTGATTATTCACTAGGCTGTGTCTCCACCATCGTACTCCTCCAGGCATATGGCCATAACAACCTCTCATAACTAATTCTGCAATCTCTCTCTCTCTCTGGAAGCAAGAACAATGGGATTAGAGGAGATACACATATCGACATGAATTGGAAGGATAAAATAGATACAATGATTGAAAATACTCGTTTCTAAATGATTATTGTAAATTAAATTTTGTTTAAAATAATTTTTGTTTTAACTATTTTTAACCATTTTATATAATTTATTCAGAAAATTTCTTTTCAAATAATAATAATAATAATAATAATAATGTTAAAAACTTAGTTAATAAGGAGGCATCTGTACCCTTTGATTATTCACTACGCTGTGTCTCCACCATCGTACTCCTCCAGGCATAAGGCCATGAATACCTCTCATAACAATTTCTGCAATCACTTACTCACTCACTCTCTCTCTCTCTCTCTCTGGAATAAAAAACAGTGGGATTAGTGGAGATACACATATCGATATGAATTGGAAGGATAAAATAGATACCATGATTGAAAATAGTCGTTTCAAAATGATTATTATAAATTAAATTTTGTTTAAAATATTTTCTATTTTAACTATTTTTAACCATTTTAAATAATTTATTCTGAAAATTTCTTTCAAATAATAATAATAATAATAATAATAATGTTAAAAACATAGTTAATAAGCGGGTATCTGTACCATCTGATTATTCACTACGCTGTGTCTCCACCATCGTACTTCTCCAGGCATAAGGCCATGACAACCTCTCATAACAAATTCTGCAATCACTCACTCACTCACTCTATCTCTCTCTCTGGAAGCAAGAACAGTGGGATTAGAGGAGATACACAAATCGACAAGAATTGGGAGGATAAAATAGATACTATGTGAAAATACTCGTTTCAAAATGATTATTGTAAAAAAAAATTTGTTTAAAATAATTTTTTTAAACTATTTTTTACAATTTTATATAATTTATTCTGAAAATTTCTTTTCAAAAAATAATAATAATAATAATAATAATAATAATGTGAATAACTTAATTAATAAATGGGCATATGTACCCTCTTATTATTCACTACGACGTATCTCCACCATCGTACTCCTCCAGGCATAAGGCCATAACAACCTCTCATAACAAATTCTGTAATCTCTCTCTCTCTGTAAGCAAGAACAGTGTGATTAGAGGCGATACACATATCGATATGAGTTAGAAGGATATAATAGTAATCATGATTGAAAATACTCGTTTCAAAATGATTATTGTAAATTATATTTTGTTTAAAATAATTTTTGTTTTAACAATTTTTTACAATTTTATATAATTTACTCTGAAAATTTCTTTTCAAATAATAATAATAATAATAATAATGTTAATAACTTAACTAATAAGCGGGCATCTGTACCCTCTGATTATTCACTACGCTATTTCTCCACCATCGTACACCTCTAGGCATAATACCATAACAACCTCTCATAACAAATTCTGCAATCACTCATAAACACACACACACTCTCTCTCTCTCTCTCTCTCTCTCTCTCTCTGTGGAAGCAAGAATAGTAGAATTAGAGGAGATACGCATATTGACATGAATTGGAAGGATAAAGTAGATACCATGATTGAAAATACTCGTTTCAAAATTATTATTGTAAATTAAATTTTGTTTAAAATAATTTTTGTTTTAACTATTTTTTACAATTTTATATAATTTATTCTTGAAATTTCTTTTCAAATAATAATTATAAAAATAATTGATGTGTACAGAAATGTCACATGCATCAACAAGAATTTAATTAGCAGGGATGAATCCAGTTTTACCTGAGTTTAGCTAAATATAATCCTTCTTTACCCAAAGATGATGGCAGGAGCTTCTCTGGAACAGCTTTCCAACTCTGACAGTCTGCTCTAGAGGTTTTCCGGTGAGAATCTGCAGGAAATCAAGCCGGGAGGGACCCTGACGTTGATCCTCCGACTCACAAGTCAGCTACCATTGATATATGTGTATAATGTAAAAAGATTGTGAAACGAAAATGTATTGTGTCTCCTCCTGAATAAGAATGATCTTTGTATATCCTCTTTTTCTTTGAAGGGTATAATTGTAATCTCTTATCCTCAAGTCCCATCTGTCACAGGGGACCACTTGAAGGGACCATATGGTGGTTTGTTATCATTTATGCCAAGTGTCACCAATAACAATTCATTGGTACAAGAATGATTCTTTATTTGTCCTTTTTCATGGTAGTGCTCACTACGTACTAATATAGGAGAATCTCTCATACTTCTAATTTGCATAAATTCTTTTTAAGTTTTATTGAATTTAATTTTAGTCTTTTAAGTTATTTATTTTCAAAATTAGTTCTTTGAGTTTGAATGGATCAATTTATAAATTATTTATGAAATAAAATTTAATATATTTTAAAATTTAATTTAGTGTCACTATATATGAATATTTTTTAATCATAAATTTATATAAACTAATATTTATTTTATTAAAAAATTTAACAACCAAATTTCAAATAATATTTTATATTGCCTCTTTCAAATTTTAACAACTGCTCTATTTGAAAATTGAATTTCCTAAAAAAAATATACAAAAATAAAAAAACTGCTAATTATACTAATTTTTTCAGTTCCTTCATTTAAATAATAAATAAATAAAATAAAATTTAGGGAGAGTCATACGAGTTGACGTGAAATAATGATCAACCCATGTTCTCATGATTAAATTTGATGACACCTCATCAGTCGGTATGATTGTTTTAATAAATTCATATTTATTTTCCACAATTTGTGTTGAAAAGGTCCTTATTTAAATTAATTAATCTATATATTTTACCCACTTTCAAGCAACTTTTTTTTGCCCAAATTGATGATGAAATGACTATATTATCCTTCACCTGAGATTAATTAGAACAGAATTAATTTTAAATTTTTATTCATTAATCTAAACCCTACAAATTCAAAATAAAAAAATAAATAAAAAAGGAAAAAAATATTTTTAAAGATTAAGTTACACTTTTTTAACTATTTGTTAAAGATTTAATTGGATATTTCAAAATTTAGTTCTTAATTTTAATTTTTTTAGTTTTGTTAATTTTTTATATTTTTTGATTTATTTTAATTTAATTATTTAAATACTAATCCAATTTTTAAAAAAATTATCAGAATTTAATTAATTTCTTTAGTTTCAATTACTATTTTATGTGTAGTTTTTTGTTAAGATATTGACCTATTTAAACTTAAAGAACTAATTTTATAATTAAAAATTTAAAAGACTAAAATTAAAGAGTTAATTTATTTAAAAAGGAACCTTGTCAACAAAATATTGAGAAAAAATAGAAATTTATTAAAATATAACCAACCGGAACTGGGAAGTCCGGCTGGTGAGGTGGCATCCACTTTGGCTGGTGAGGTGGCATCCACTTTGAACATGAGAATATGTGTTTAAATAAATTAACTCTTTGAACATGAGAATATGTGTTGACAAGGTTCCTTTTTAAATAAATTAACTCTTTAATTTTAGTCTTTTAAGTTTTTAATTATAAAATTAGTTCCTTAAGTTTGAATAGGTCAATATCTTAACAAAAAACTACACATAAAATAGTAATTGAAACTAAAGAAATTAATTAAATTCTGATAATTTTTTAAAAATTGGATTAGTATTTAAATAATTAAATTAAAATAAATAAATAAATATAAAAAATTAACAAAACTAAAATTAAATTAAAATTAAGAACTAAATTTTAAAATATCCAATTAAATCTTTAACAAATAGTTAAAAAAAAGTGTAACTTAATCCATAAAGTGATATTAAATTTAAAAAATAAACTTGTTGAATATTAAGATTATTTCTTAAAATTCATCATATATAATTAAAATTGTTTTAAAAATATATAAAACAAATTAAATTTCAATCAAATTTTTATTTTTATTTTTGTATATGGTATATATATTTATATATCAATTAAAAATTGTCTAGAACTATTAAATTGACAATTGTTATGTTAAGAAAAGATTTGAAACGATTTTTTTTTTTTGAACTTTGAAAACCTGAGTAAAAATAAAATATTAAAACAAAAAATTATAACCGGTTCATATCAAACAAAACGGAAGTGGACTTACTTGTAAAAAATAAAATATTGAAATGGAAGTGGACTGAGTAAAATATAAATATTAAAGTAAAAAAATTTAATTGGTTGACAACAAATATCTAAATATGTTATATATAAGTAAATATAAAATGTCATGAAATAGGATTTAATATTCAAATTTTAAATTTGACATTTATCATTATATGACTAATTTAAGATTATTACTTTGCAGTGATAATTAAAATTCCATCAAAGGCGGTCGCCTACTCGCCTTTTTAGGCAGTTTCCTTTTGCAGCATAGTTCCAAGAAATTTGTGTAATTAATATTAGAATAAAATAATATAAAATATACTGTGAACAATGTAAATGAGTATATATGGCGCGTCGAATACACGCATACACGGGAGGGAGAGTACCTTGCACATCGAAAGCAAAGTGCTCCACAGTTTTGGTGCTTTTATATATTTATAGATTATTTATTTAAAAAATAGGAAAAAACACATTGTGATCTATTTCTACACACTAACTCACAATGTAGTCTAGTTGATGACACATCTCACATCCTAGTCTAATACACTTGGATTACAATAAATTAAATAATGTTAAACATAATTAACTGTCACATAATGTGGGTCAACTGATATATAAGCCATCTATATTAAGGCATGGTGTTTACGCGAAAAAAAATAGGTAGAGTCAATTGTCCGATGGACAACATCATCTCCGATTTCGAGATGCAAACAACAATAAATGCTCGGATTCAAAAATTCAAATATGTTTCAAGAGCGTACTCTTTCCAAGCGATCAAAGCAGACGACATACCTATTATCGGCGACGACTTCGGTGATATTGGGGCGACAAAGGTGAGGTGATTTGGGCGACGACTTCGGTGGATTTTAGGGCACAAAATGGAGGGGGGGGGGGGGAGATTTTTGTGAACATGGGGATTTTCTCCTTTTCCAGACAAGAAAGTAGTGGCTTGGACTCCGACATGATGGCTGAGCGGCTGTTGAGCGAGGAACAGGTGCGTAGACTTTAGCTTCCAATTTTCCGACCATGGCTATTGGATGGTTGCCTCGAGTGACGGCTTCAATGGCTACCGTCCTCTTCTTTGATTGACGGCGAAGAACGGGGTGCTGCTCATGAATTACGACATCTTCTTCAAAGGGCATCCGGTAATATTAATTCAAGTGTTCTATATTTATATCATGACAATATTTAAATGTGTTATTTTTCACTTTATTTATGATGTTCTTTTGATTATGTTTTTACTGAGTGATTGATTAGCTTCCATGATTTATAATTTTTGGGGGCATTTACTGAATTACTACTTTCTCTGTTTTAGTGTGTGCTGATTTACAGAAGTTGAGATGGTGAGTCGAAGTATTTTGCTGTATATGCGTTTATCTGCAGCTGGGTTATGGATAGGGTAGTAATTAATTTCTGTCCAATTTTTGTAAATCTAATTTTAAGCTGATCTAATGTACTGCCTCAATTTGTTTATCTCATTCTTGATTTGAGACATCTTTTTTATGTTCTTCTCGTTTTTTATTTTGAAACATATCTAGAAAGTACTGCTAAATATAATGAGGAGAATGTAGAATGCATGTATATTCCAACAACCTCGTTACACTACGAGTTGGCAACTACACCCTGCCATTTTAGCATGGTTTTCTTTTTCTTTCGTGCACACATCCACCAATATAGATACATATGAACACCGAGGATGATCAAGTCTGTAGCAATGAGATCTACATCAGAGCTTCTTACATATTAAAAAATATGTCTTTGCAACAAGTTTATTTTGCTAGTAGCAACTAATACTAAATAGCTTGTACATTTTTACTGCAGGTGCTGATGATGATGAAGAATCTATGGATCAATTTGGTGAGCCCTAAATTTGAGGACCATGTAAGTTTTCATTTTTGTTTACATGATAGCATCTTTAATTGATTGAGTGGATCCTATTACCTTTCACTGATAATAGTGGACCTTTCAAAATTTGGATATAACTTATAATTAGACTTTTCAAATTTTTATGGATTTGATTTGGGGTGGATTATTTTCTGTTGAAATGAGTTTTTAGAAATCTTGATTGATTGATCATGCCACCCTTATGTTAAGCTTTCCAGAGTGACATGTTATTCCTTAGAATATATATGTTGTTAGCAGTTATGTTCTTAGCATTTATGCTTAATTTTTCATTCTTATGTTCCTTATGTTTAATTTGAGTTGAGAACTTCAAGAGGAGTATGTGACTTAATTTTGGTCTCTGGCTTGAGAAGATCACATATATAAAGTTCTCTTCAGGTACCTGACATTAGAAGAGGCAGATCGTTTGGTTGATATGGGATTTGAAGATGACATTAGAGAAGTGTTTGATCACTTCAAAGCCCAAAGACATACCCTTTTGTTTTCTGCCACCATGCCCACAAAGATTCAGAATTTCGCTCGGAGTGCACTCGTAAAACCCATCACTGTGAATGTCGGAAGGGCTGGAGCAGCAAACAAACTGATTATGCAATTTAACTTTTTTAGTTTGTTATACTATTTATGTTGTCGGTTATACCATAGAATTATGATTTACTATAGTGCATTATACTATTGATTATCGGTTATACTATAGTCTTCTCGATTATACCGTACTGTAACATATAAATTTGAATTTTCATATAAATTTAATATACCATAGACCTTGAATATATTGGGGATGATTGAGTGAGAGTGGTGTTATTGGATATTGACATTGAAAATTGGCTGCTGAGATTTTTTCTTATATTTGTTGTGTATATGATCGGTAGATGATACGCTTATTTGGTGTTTGGATTTATCAGAATAGCTCACGAATTGTGTCTTGGCAACTGATTGTGATTTTGTTAACATGTTGGATGCCTGTATATTAACTTCCTACCATTTGTATCCGTTACTATCATATTATATTGTGGTGCCTTAAAACAATTTCCAATGTACAATACAGAGGAAGTTGAGTCTAATATTACTATCTGACCACCCTATGCTACCCTAAGCAGTCATGTATTACTGGTGTGACATAGTTAGATGTATGGCCAAGATTTTGCCCAAGCCTTGAGCCGTGTGAATTTGACAATATCCACTGAATAAATAAAGACAACCTTTGTGTAAACGGCTGTTTTTGAAAGTGATTGCAATGTCTTACTGTTGTAATACATTTTTTTTACATATGGTTTTAGTCACAATATTAACGTTGTTACTTGTTTGAGGTGGTCCCATCAGTATACCTTGAAGTTGTCCTGTTATACATGAAGAATATTTCGAATGATTTGTACATAGTTGGACGTAGTAGTCATTAACATTCTAAATCATGTATTGCATCTGGGCACAATAAGTTACCTTTTATCATGCTATAATTCAATTGATATGCATCTTTAATCCAAACAATCCAAATTATATACATATTTTGGTGCATACATGCATACCGGGTACAACTTCAGAATCACATACAAGTGATTTGATGACATATATACTATAGTATAATAGACTAATATGTAAATTGCTGTAAAGTTGATTATACTATCTGTATTATTATTATACCAAAGCAGAAAATTGCGCAGCCCTGCCACAATTGTTAAGATACCATAACAAATATCCATTTAGACATGCCTCACGTATTCCATAGCATCACATCAATCCAACAATTTGTCCTCAATACAATGATCCCAACAAATGACAATTCTTATGCACACTCAAAACAGACAGTAACCGCTCCCAAAATACTACAACAACTTATCACCAAGCAAAATAATTTAGTACCATCATTGCAAAACAAAATAGAGCGATAACCAACTTAGGTATTCAGCCAACATTCCAAAATGTACATCATGCATACATTATGCATACAACAAAATACTTAATCACTCCCAATAGATTCAGAACATCTAGTTAGCCGTGCTATGTCCAGGTGCGTTCTCATCCACGAACCTAGGTTTTAAAAGCGGAAGCGGAAGTTGAACCGGACATTCTTAATATTTGCGGTTGGACAGGTCGAATCGGGTCTAACCGTTAGTAAAGCGATTGAACCGGTATGACATCATAATCAAATAATATGTAATTATATACAAAAATGAAAGACATTATAAATAGTTTTTCTCTAAAAATATTAAATTTTATGTACAAATTACTATAAAAAGTAAATAAATATACATCTAATATTATTGTTATTTAAATTTCAATTTTAACTATCTAAATTAAATGTCAATATTTTACTAAATGTATAACATATATCATACATATGTCAAATGTAAAATTAAGTTCAGCAAATGTCTTAAAAATATCAAATATATAAGTTCATCAAATTCTACGATTAACAACATAAAAATATTTAATTTGAATGAATATCAAAATTAAAACTACTTAAACTTGATCTCATGATTTCAAGTCCAAATTTCGTAGATGATTTAGTAGAAAGATGTGAAAATAATATTACGAATTTGGGGAAAATAAGGATAAAAAAACATGATTGAGATAATATAAAACAAAAAACAAAAGCTGAAAAATTGAGTTTCAGTGATAATTATAAATTGCAAAAAAAAAAAAAAATCCTTAATTTTTTTTTAAAAAAAAGCAAAAGCGCCGACTTGACCGGTCCAACCAGTGACCGGTCCGACCTGCTTTTGCCGCTTTTGACTGCTTTCTGGGCGCTTTAAAAGAAGTCCGGTCCAACGCTTTTGAACCGTTCGATATGTCGTCCGAGTAGCGGTCCGACCGGCCGATCTAACCCGCTTTTTAAAATATAGCCACGAACCACTCCACTATTTTCCTTCTTTATTCTCCTGCATCATTCGCTGAAAAAACTTTGCTTCGCGTGGTCTGCTGATCAAATTCCTTCTCCATCATGTGGCACACTATCACACCGCAATCTACAAAACATCACAACATACCCTGTTGCACTCTCCGTTTACTCGATCTATCTTTGTATCTCCGATCTCTCCTTTTTGCATCTGCATCCTCATCTCCGTTTTCTTGATTTTCCCATGAGCTATCGCTGCACTTGTAGGTTTTCAGTTAGTACATATATTTGCAATAGGAGATTCAAGTCATGGTTCACCCACACGATTAAACAAAACGACATATATACACCATTCTACCGATGGACTACTAGCAGTACATGGTCAAGAAAATTATGTTCGCCATGACTCCTATTGTATAACAGTTCATCAGATGCTATTTTTTTTCATTTGCTAATGATATACCAGTTTCCCATTCTAGTGTACACCAACATTGCAAAACCGTCGTGCTCTGTGGGAACACATCTCATGCTCCATGGTAAGTGATAACGCTGGAAAATAATCGGTTGTAACTAGGATTCCAAGAAAAAAACCAGAGAACGAAACACCCAAAACCAAAGAACAAAACACCTAAAAAAATCAGATCAATTGTGCAAAAAAAACCCAAACAGAATTCCCAATTACTCCTACACCGACTACTCAAAACTTCGACTTGTGAAATGTGTGAACAGATCAGCTAAAACCGCGATATTACAAAACAAAATCTGCAGAAAAAGAAATCAAATACATTACGTTAGCCACAGATGTAAACACTGTCACCGGATAAACCACAAAACTCGCAAACCCTAAAGTCAAGGTTTCAGCTTCTTGCGAACGCCAGAAATAGATCTATTCAATACACTGCTCCAACGCTAAATTAGATGGGGGATGGGGGAATGAAGAAATGCGCAATCCAGCCCAAATAAAGCAAACCCCAATATAAAATCACATAATTTCCATCCCTGCTGAAGAGGAAGTTGTATAACAATCAGAATTTCCAAAAATCACATAATTACCAAAAAGATCACATAATTTCCATCCCTAAGAAAATCATTGAGCTGAGAAACAAAAAATGCGAAATCAGAGTATCACAAATCAGATCTAAAGACGACTCAAACAAGAAAATCAGATCTGAAGAGATATGTGGATGAACCCAAATATTAGCCTGAATATGCACCCGAACAACCAAATCAGATAAGAAAACTTACCAAGAACCAAATTCAAAAGAAAGTGTTGCTAGTCGCCCATTATCTGCAGCAAGGTAATGTGATGCTGTGCTTATTCAAAAAACCATAACCCTAATCGCCAATACCCTCAAACGATTTTGGGTATACTGTGCTTGTATGCTTATTCAAAAAATCCTAGCCCTAATTGCCCATACCCGCAATCAATTTTTCATCCATGTACCTCCACCCGTCGACTTACTGTATTGTTTGCCGTGAATTAAAAAATCACAAATTATTCGGCCACTAATTTACAAGGAAAGTATAACTTACAGGTTAGAGTCGTTCACCGCACTACCGCCCCCTTCGTCTCCATTCGCAACTGAAACACCATTATTCTGAAACTTACAACCCTTTATAGATTGTATATAATGGCTTCCACTTTTCCACAATGCACGGTTTTCTATTTCTCACTAGAATAGAGTAGCCCAGTTATAGACGTGTGGTGTTTCAGTTGCTTTTTCTTGCTTTATTAGTGTTCTCTAATACTATCATTACTTTTTGTGTTTTAGACTTACATGTAATGTATAAAAGTTTTTGTAACTCACTTTTACTTTGAGTTGTAGTTTTAGACTTGGATGTGTTTCCCCCTAAAAAATATTACTACATCTGTCCCTCAAAAGTTTGCGGTACTTTTGGGGGCACGACTTTTAAGAAAAAATGTAATGAGTAGAATGTGTATGGTGGAGATTGTGAGTTAAAAATTTAAAGGTGGAGATTTAAAGGAATATTTCCATTTTAGGAGTGTGCAAACTTTTGTGGGACAAACTAAAAAAGAAAGTATGCTAACTTTTGTGGGATGAAGGTAGTATTGTTTAAATAAATTATTTTAAAATTAGATTCATTCAATAATATTAAAAATTATTTTTATATAACAGGGGTTTATTTGTAATTAAAAGTTTATTTGCAGAAAAGGACTCGAAAAGAATCAAATTCTTTATCCAGACCCCTAGCCATTAATGCCTGTAACAAAACTTCTAGTTAAGAGAGAGAAATGAGTACAACTTCTACCAGGAGGATCGCAGGGTTATATCCATCACCAGACATGGGCAAGATCATTTTGAAGGTGAGCAAACCAATATCATTGAAGTTGTGCCTATATGCCAGAATCGATGTTGTCGCTGGAATTTTATTATCATCTTTCCACCGACTGAACTTAATCGAAAAAGAAGACCAACATTTTCGCCGGAATTGAGGCTCGCAACCACCGCCAGAGCCACCAACCACTCACCCTCTGTTCTTTGTTCGTTGCCGGAAAAGCTCCACCTCATGTTCTTGTCGGAGAAGACCAAGTCAACTCCCTCTGCCACCATGACTGAATCACACCGGAGTTCGAAACTCAATCGCCTGAATTCATCGAAGAAGATGTCGATGCCGGAATGTCTCACCGGAGAAAATAATGCCCAAAGCTCAATTGCCATTCGATACCGGAATTAATGGCTGTTTTATTCTGGTGGTGACGTGTGGTGGAAAAAAGATAGAATGATATTTATTTTATTAATTTAATGAAAATATAGAGGTGTTGTTTGGAAGAATAATTTTGTGAACATGGGATGAGATAATTTATACCTGACATCATCAAAAGACAAAATAGATCATTTTTATCCCACAAGGCAAAAAAGACCATTTGGGGTGAGAAAATGGCAAAATATATCTTTTTCATTTAGGGCTCGTTTGGTTCGTAAGATAAAAATATTGACGGATAGATATTTTTATCTTACGAACCAAATGAGCCCTTAATTAATTGAGACCCAGGATTTTATCATATATTTAGCCCAACTTGAATAATTTATTTGATCCATCTGTGCTTATCCAAATTGTTGCAGGTTTGAACAAGTATATTGGAAAGGAAATCACGTGAACTATGCCAACTACCACCATGAATTAATGGAAACCACCAACACACTCATTCACTCTATTCACAGTCGTAAACCACCGGAGAAGGAAACCCACTTGCCAAACACTTCTCGCAGAAAGCCCAGCCATCGGAGTTTGAAGCTTCCCCTGTTCTTGCCACTGCCTTGTTGCCGGATTTAATGGAGTTAGCCCCGGAATTGAAGAAGAAGACCACCTGCCCGGAAATTGCTTCATCCCTGTTCACTCGCCGGAACTCACTAGCCGTCGCTGCCCCTGTTCTTGGTTCGTCGCCGGGAAATTCAGAGCATCACTGGAGTGGAATTCATTCGCCCCCCGTCGCACCTCAGTCGCAGCCGCCGGAATTCATTATTCTTCATCCACCATTGAAGATCGACGAAGCAGCTGCTAACCGGAGTCTGAAGCTTCGCCGGAGAAGCAGATGCTGGAAAAGAAATCGAAGCTCCTCCACGCCGTTTGAAGTCAAACTTGCCGGAAAAGAGCCACCATCGAAGAAGTCCACCACCTGTAAGTCTGTTAGTAGAAGATGAAGGAAGAAACGTGTCGAATTTCAAGAGTTGCTGAAAAGAGGTAAAAGTGTTACTTTTCAATTCTTGCAAGACCATGCGACACTTAGCCTCGCCCGTGCAATATATGTCAATTCTTGCAAGACCACGCCACACTTAGCCTCGCCCGTGCGACATATGTCGAAGTAATTCGCACAGGCGGCGTTTTATTCGCATGACCGTGCGATAATTTGCACAGGCGACAATTAATTCGCATGACCATGCTAGAATTCTGAGGCGACCCGTGCGAAGACAAAACTTCAGATATCACTTGGGCTTCTGGCCCATTTTCATTGCAGCCCATCTCCATTAAAAACATCAGCATAGGAATTGAAGAATTGTTGGGGTTTATTTCTAAATTTCAAGAAAATGGGAGAACTCAGAAATTTTGATGCCTTGATACTTGAGCCCTAATAATAAATACACGTTTTTCAGATTCTTGAAGGGGGACTACTGTAGCAGCCGAGAAAAACACGCAGATACTTGGAGGTGTTTTCACCTCTCTTCTTCATTTCCTACCATTTGGAGCATAAAAAGGGATGATTTAGACTTGGAATTTGATTCTCCATCAACAACAAGAGTCTAATCTTTCTTTTTCATTTTCTTCTATTTTAGTTTTATTATTTAAATTTCGTAAGAATTGAGATCATGATTGTTGGCTAGATCACTTTTGGTTCTAGAGCTTTGTAAATATTTAGATTGAAGTTTATGAATTAATTTCTTGTTTATTTGGTATTTGTGTGGCTATTTCTATTTTATGTCCTCAATATTAATTTGTAAGCATATTGTTAGTTGCAAATGATGATATGCTATATGTTGTTAGTTGGTTTAGATTGATAAATTGGATTGACTAATAGAACTTGAGTGCATAAACCAATTTATTATGAGCTTGAGAAATGATTAATTTATTGGAGAGAATTAATGATCCTAAGTGCTATTTTGGGTTGCAAAAACTTGTTAGGTAGAGATACAAACTTGTTATTATTTCCTTTGGATTAATTAGATTGAAAAATTAATTAATTCTTCTTAAATGATCATCCCTATAGGAACAAACACACAATACCATTTGAATAAGTTGTTAATCATAAATTAATTTCTAGATATTGCAAATGTCTTGGAACCTACTTTTCTTTTATTGATTGTTATTTGTCTATTTTCGTGATTAGGATTGCATAAAACTTAATTTGATTGATTATTTATTTTGGTTGCTATTTCTATTTTCTTGCTAGTGACATTTTTAGTAGGTAATTTAGAATTAGCTTAAGTTCACAACCCTTTAATTAAGTGATTTTCTAGAAAGAACGAAACCAATTAATTGCACTTTTACACTAACCCTTCCCCGTGGGATCGACTCGTATTTACTATCCTACGATTGACACCGTACACTTGCGGTTGTTTATTATATGTGTTGGGAAATATCCGGAACAGTTATTAACATTAGTATTATTATTATTTGAAAAGAAATTTTAAGAATAAATTATATAAAATTGTAAAAAATAGTTAAAACAAAAATTATTTTAAACAAAATTTAATTTACAATAATCATTTTGACAATCATGGTATCTATTTTATCCTTCCAATTCATGTCGATATGTGTATCTCCTGTAATCCCACTATTCTTGCTTCCACATAGAGAGAGAGAGAGAGAGTGATTGCAGAATTTGTTATGAGATGTTATTATGTCCTTATGCCTGGAGGAGTACGATGGTGGAGACACAGCGTAGTGAATAATCAGAGGGCACATATGCCCGCTTATTAATTAAGTTATTAACATTATTATTATTATTTTTGTTTTGAAATGATATTTTCAGATTACATAATTATTTTAAACAAAATAAAATTTACAATAATCATTTTGAAACGAGTATTTTCAATTATGGTATCTACTTTATCATTCCCAATTCATATCGATATGTGTATCTCTTCTAATCCCACTGTTCTTGCTTCCAGAGAGAGAGAGAGAGAGAGTGAGAGAGAATTTGTTATGAGAGGTTGTTATGGCCTTATGCCCGGAGGAGTACGATGGTGGAGACACAGCGTAGTGAATAATCAGAGGGTACAGATGCCCGCTTATTAATTATGTTTTTAATATTATTATTATTATTATTATTTGAAAAAAAAATTCTGAATAAATTATATATAATTGTTAAAAATAGTTAAAACAAAAATTATTTTAAACAAAATTTAATTTACAATAATCATTTTGAAACGAGTATTTTCAATCATGGTATCTATTTTATCCTTCCAATTCATGTCGATATGTGTATCTACTTTAATCCCACTGTTCTTGCTTCCACAAAGAGAGAGAGAGAGAGAGAGAGAGAGAGAGAGAGAGAGAGAGTGAGTGATTGCAGAATTTATTATGAGAGGTTGTTATGGCCTTATTCCTGGAGGAGTACGATGGTGGAGACGCAGAGTAGTGAATAATCAGAGGGTATAAATGCCTACTTATTAATTAAGTTTTTAACATTATTATTATTATTATTTGAAAAGAAATTTTCAGAATAAATTATATAAAATTGTTAAAAATAGTTAAAACAAAAATTATTTTAAACAAAATTAAATTTACAATAATCATTTTGAAACGAGTATTTTCAATCATGGTATTATCCTTCCATTTCATGTCGATATTTGTATCTCCTCTAATCCCACTGTTCTTGTTTTCACACACAGAGAGAGAGAGAGAGTGTGTGTGTGTGTGTGTGTGTGTGTGCGTGAGTGATTGCACAATTTGTTATTAGAGGTTGTTATGACCTTATGCCTGGAGGAGTACGATGATAGAGACATAACGTAGTGAATAATCAAAGGGTACATATGCCCGCTTATTAATTAAGTTATTAACATTATTATTATTATTATTATTGTTATTATTATTATTATTGGAAAAGAAATTTTCAGAATAAATTATATAAAATTGTAAAAAATAGATAAAACAAAAATTATTTTAAACAAAATATAATTTACAATAATCATTTTGAAACGAGTATTTTCAATCATGGTATCTATTTTTATCCATCCAATTCATATCGATATGTGTATCTCCTCTAATCCCACTGTTCTTGCTTCCACACACACACACACACACAGAGAGAGAGAGAGAGAGAGAGAGAGAGAGAGAGAGTGATTGCAGAATTTGTTATGAGAGGTTATGGCCTTATGCCTGGAGGAGTACGATGGTGGAGACATAGCGTAGCTAATAATCAGAAGGTACAGATGCCCGCTTATTAATTAAGTTTTTAAGATTATTATTATTATTATTATTATTATTTGAAAAGAAAATTTTAGAATAAATTATATAAAATTGTTAAAAATAGTTCAAACAAAAATTATTTTAAACAAAATTTAATTTACAATAATCATTTTGAAACGAGTATTTTCAATCATGGTATCTATTTTATCCTTCCAATTCAAGTCGATATGTGTATCTCCACTAACCCCACTGTTCTTGCTTCCAGAGAGAGAGAGAGAGAGAGAGAGATAGAGAGAGAGAGAGAGAGAAAGTGATTGCAGAATTAGTTATGAGAGGTTGTTATGGCCTTATGCCTGGAGGAGTATGATGGTGGAGACACAGCGTAGTAATTAAACAGATGGTACATATGTCCGCTTATTAATAAAGTTTTTAACATTATTATTATTATTTGAAAATAAATTTTCAGAATAAATTATATAAAATTGTTAAAAATAGTAAAAAAAAATTGTTTAAACAAAATTTAATTTACAATAATCATTTTGAAACGAGTATTTTCACTCATGGTATCTACTTTATCCTTCCAATTTATGTTAATATGTGTATTTCCTCTAATCCTACTGTGTTTGTTTCCACACAGAGAGAGAGAGTGTGTGTAGGAGTTATTGCAGAATTTGTTATGAGAGGTTGTTATGGCATTATGCCTAGAGGAATACGATGGTGGAGACATAGCGTAGTGAATAATCAGAGGGTACAGATGCCCGCTTATTAATTAAGTTATTAACATTATTATTATTATTATTATTTGAAAAGAAATTTTCAGAATAAATTATACAAAATTGTAAAAAATAGTTAAAATAAAAATTATTTTAAACAAAATATAATTTACAATAATCATTTTGAAACGAGTATTTTCAATCATGGTATCTATTTTATCCTTCCAATTCATATCGATATGTGTATCTTCTCTAATCACATTCTTGCTTTCAGAGAGAGAGAGAGAGAGAGAGAGAGATTGCAGAATTTGTTATGAGAGGTTGTTATGGCCTTATGCCTGGAGGAGTACGATGGTGGAGACACATCGTAGTGCATAATCAGAGGGTACAGATGCCCGCTTATTAATTAAGTTTTTAACATTATTATTATTATTATTATTATTATTATTATTTGAAAAGAAATTTTCAGAATAAATTATATAAAATTGTTAAAAATAGTTAAAACAAAAAATATTTTAAACAAAATTTAATTTACAATAATCATTTTGAAACGAGTATTTTCAATCATGGTATCTACTTTATCCTTCCAATTCATGTCGATATGTGAATCTCCTCAAATTCCACTGTTCTTGCTTCCACACACAGAGAGAGAGAGAGAGAGTGTGTGTGAGTGATTGCAGAATTTGTTGTGTGAGGTTGTTATGGCCTTATGCCTGGAGGAGTACGATGGTGGAGACACGGTATAGTGAATAATCAGAGGGTACAAATGCCCGCTTATTAATTAAGTTATTAACATTATTATTATTATTATTACTATTTAAAAAGAAATTTTCAGAATAAATTATATGAAATTGTAAAAAATAGTTAAAACAAAAATTACTTTAAACAAAATTTAATTTACAATAATCATTTTGAAATGAGTATTTTCAATCATGGTATCTATTTTATCCTTCCAATTCATATTGATATGTGTATCTCCTCTAATCCCACTGTTCTTGCTTCCAGAGAGAGAGAGAGAGAGAGAGAGAGAGAGAGAGTGATTGCAGAATTTGTTATGAGAGGTTGTCGTGGCCTTATGCCTGGAGGAGTATGATCGTGGAGACACAGCTTAGTGAAAAATCACAGGGTACAGATGCTTTCTTATTAACTATATTTTAACATTATTATTATTATTATTATTTGAATAGAAATTTTCAGAATAAATTATATAAAATGGTAAAAAATAGTTAAAATAAAAATTATTTTAAACAAAATTTAATTTACAATAATCATTTTAAAACGAGTATTATCCTTCTAATTCATGTCGACATGTGTATCTACTCTAATACTACTGTTCTTACTTCTTGAGAGAGAGAGAGACAGACAGACACAGAGAGAGAGAGAGAGAGAGAGAGAGAGATTGCAGAATTAGTTATGAGAGTTTGTTATGGCCATTTGCCTGGAGGAGTACGATGGTAGAGACACAACCTAGTGAATAAATAGAGGGTACATATGTCTGCTTATTAATTAAGTTATTAACATTATTAATATTTTTTTTGAAAAGAAATTTTCAGAATAAATGATATAAAATTGTAAAAAATAGTTAAAACAAAAATTATTTTAAAAAAAATTTAATTTACAATAATCATTTTGAAATGAGTATTTTCAATCATAGTATCTATTTTATACTTTCAATTCATGTCGATATGTGTATCTCCTCTAATCCAAATGTTCTTGCTTCCACACACACACACACATAGAGGGAAAGAGAGAGAGAGAGAGAGAGAGAGAGAGAGAGAGAGAGAGAGAGTGTGTGTGTTTCAGTGATTGCAGAATTTGTTATGAGAGGTTGTTATGGCCTTATGCCTGGAGTACGATGGTGGAGATACATCGTAGTGAATAATCAGAGGGTACAGATGCCGCTTATTAATTAAGTTATTCACATTATTATTAATATTATTTTTGAAAAGAAATTTTCATAATAAATTATATAAAATTGTAAAAAATAGTTAATACAAAAATTATTTTAAACAAAATTTAATTTACAATAATCATTTTGAAACGAGTATTTTCAGTCATAGTATCTATTTTATCATTTCAATTCCTGTCGATATGTGTATCTCCTCTAATCCCACTGTTCTTTCTTCCAGAGAGAGAGAGAGAGAGTATGACTGATTGCATAATTTGTTATTAGAGGTTGTTATGACCTTATGCCTGGAGGAGTACGATGGTGGAGACACAACGTAGTGATTAATCTTAGGGTACAGATGCCCGCATATTAATTAAGTTATTAACATTATTATTATTATTATTATTATTATTATTTGAAAAGAAATTTTCCGAATAAATTATATAAAATTGTAAAAATAGTTAAAATAAAAATTATTTTAAACAAAATATAATTTAAATATATTTGTTATGAGAGAGAGAGAGAGAGAGAGAGAGAGTGAGTGAGTGAGTGATTGCAATATTTGTTATGAGAGGTTGTTATGACCTTATGCCTGGAGGAGTACGATGGTGGAGACACAGTGTAGTGATTAATCAGAGGGTACAGATGCCCGCATATTAATTAAGTTATTAATATTATTATTATTATTATTATTATTATTAATATTATTTGAAAAGAAATTTACATAATAAATGATATAAAATTGTAAAAAATAGTTAAAACAAAAATTATTTTAAACAAAATTTAATTTACAATAATCATTGTGAAACAAGTATTTTCAATCATAGTATCTATTTTATACTTTCAATTCATGTCGATATGTGTATCTTCTCTAATCCAAATGTTCTTTTGCTTCCACACACACACACACACACATAGATAGAGAGAGAGAGATAGAGAGAGAGAGAGTGTGTGTGTGTGTTTCAGTGATTGCAGAATTTGTTACGAGAGGTTGTAATGGCCTTATGCCTGGAGTACGATGGTGGAGATACATCGTAGTGAATAATCAGAGGGTACAGATGCCCGATTATTAATTAAGTTATTCACATTATTATTATTATTTTTGAAAAGAAATTTTCGTAATAAATTATATAAAATTGTAAAAAATAGTTAATACAAAAATTATTTTAAACAAAATTTAATTTACAATAATCATTTTGAAACGAGTATTTTCAGTCATAGTATCGATTTTATCCTTCCAATTCTTGTCGATATGTGTATCTCCTCTAATCCCACTGTTCTTTCTTAGAGAGAGAGAGAGAGAGAGAGAGAGAGAAAGAGTGTGTGAGTGAATGCATAATTTGTTATGAGAGGTTGTTATGACCTTATGCCTGGAGGAGTACGATGGTGGAGACACAGCGTAGTGATTAATCTTAGGGTACAGATGCCAACATATTAATTAAGTTATTAACATTATTATTATTATTATTTGAAAAGAATTTTTCATAATAAATTATATAAAATTGTAAAAATAGTTAAAATAAATATTATTTTAAACAAAATATAATTTTAAATAATCATTTTGAAATGAGTATTTTCAATCATGGTATCTATTTTATCCTTCCAATTCATATCGATATGTGTATCTCCTCAAATCCCACTGTTCTTGCTTCCAGAGAGAAAGAGAGAGAGAGTGTGTGTGTGTGTGAGTGAGTGATTGCAAAATTTATTTTGAGAGGTTTTTATGACCTTATGCCTGGAGGAGTACGATGGTGGAGACACGGCGTAGTGATTAATAAGAGGGTACAGATGCCCACACATTAATTAAGTTATTAACATTATTATTATTATTATTATTATTAATATTATTTGAATAGAAATTTACATAATAAATTATATAAAATTGTTAAAAATAGTTAAAACAAAAATTATTTTAAACAAAATTTAATTTACAATAATCATTTTGAAACAAGTAGTTTCAATCATGGTATCTAATTTATCCTTCCAATTCATTTCGATATGTGTATCTCCTCTAATTCCACTGTTCTTGCTTCCACAAAGAGAGAGAGAGAGAGAGAGAGAGAGAGTGTGTGTGTGTGTTTGTGAGTGATTGCAGAATTTGTTATGAGAGGTTGTTATGGCCTTATGCCTGGAGGAGTATGTTGGTGGAGACACAACGTAGTGAATAATCAGAGGGTACAGATGCCCGCTTATGAATTAAGTTATTAACATTATTATTATTATTTGAAAAGAAATTTTCAGAATAAATTATACGAAATTGTAAAAATTAGTTAAACAAAAATTACTTTAAACAAAATTTAATTTACAATAATCATTTTGAAACGAGTATTTAAAATCATGGTATCTATTTTATTCTTCCAATTCATATCGATATGTGTATCACCTCTAATCCCACTGTTCTTGCTTTCAGAGAGAGAGAGAAAGAGAGAGAGAGTGATTGCAGAATTTGTTAGGAGAGGTTGTCATGGCCTTATGCCTGGAGGAGTATGATGGTGGAGACACAACGTAGTGAATAATCAGAGGGTACAGATGCCCTCTTATTAAGTAAGTTTTTAACATTAATATTATTATTATTATTTGAAAAGAAATTTTCAGAATAAATTATATAAAATGGTTAAAAATAGTTAAAACAAAAATTATTTTAAACAAAATTTAATTTACAATAATCATTTTGAAACGAGTATTTTCAATCATGGTATCTATTTTATCCTTCCAATTCATGTCGACATGTGTATCTCCTCTAATCCCACTGTTCTTACTTCTAGAGAAAGAGAGACAGAGAGAGAGAGAGAGAGAGAGAGAGAGACAGAGAGAGAGAGAGATTGCTGAATTAGTTATGAGAGTTTGTTATGGCCATATGCTTGGAGGAGTACGATGGTGGAGACACAACCTAGTGAATAATCAGAGGGTACAGATGCCTGCTTATTAATTAAGTTATTGAAATTATTATTATTATTATTTTTTGAAAAGAAATTTTCAAAACAAATCATATAAAATTGTAAAAATAGTTAAAACAAAAATTATTTTAAACAAAATTTAATTTACAATAATCATTTTGAAATGAGTATTTTCAATCATAGTATCTATTTTATACTTCCAATACATGTCGATATGTGTATCTCCTCTAATCCAACTGTTCTTGCTTCCACAGAGAGAGAGAGATAGAGAGTGTGTGTTTGAATGATTGCAGAATTTGTTATGAGTGGTTGTTATGGCCTTGTGCCTGGAGGAGTACGATGGTGGAGACACAGTGTAGTGAATAATCAGAGGGTACAGATGCCCGCTTATTAATTAAGTTATTTACATTATTATTATTTTTTTTTTTTTTGAAAAAAAATTCAGAATAAATTATATAAAATTGTAAAAAATAGTTAAAACAAAAATTATTTTAAACCAAATTTAATTTACAATAATCATTTTGAAACGAGTATTTTCAATCATAGTATCTATTTTATCCTTCCAATTCATGTCGATATGTGTATCTCCTCTAATCCCACTGTTCTTGGTTCCACGGTGAGAGAGAGGGGGATAGAGAGAGAGAGAGCGTGATTGCAGAATTTTTTATGAGAGTAGGGGCAAAGGTCAGAATTGATCTCTTAATCCCAGATCTAAATAAAGAAATTACTATTCCATTTAAAATCTTAAAAAAATTTATTTGGAATAGGAGGGAGTATTTGATAGGGGATAAGTGTCTGTCCCATTGTTCATAGCCAAAAGAGAAAGGAAGTAGTCTTCAATCTCATATCCAACTCTGACTAGAGCTCAAATTGAACCTGTGGTCAGAACTCAAAGCATGCCAGAGAATAGGGCCTGGAATATGCCCGGACAAAATAGCGTCTGGAATGTGCCCGGAAAGAATAGGGCCTGGAATGTGCCCAACACATCACCTCTTTCTCTGGGAGACGTCGCAGGGGAAGAAGATGTGAGAACCAGAATTGACAGGACAGCTGCTGGCGGATCTGGCGCCAGAGATGAGAGAATGGTTACCAGAACCGGTACCAAAGGCTCACGATTAATTGAGTATGAAAGTGGTGATCAGAAGAAGAAGAAGAAGCTGAGTCCACAGCAAAAGCTACTACAAATAAAGAACTAGCTTCTTTGAAATGAGATATGGAAACAATTAAGAAACATTATGAGAAAACAGAAAAGAAATCATTCCGCTCGGGGGGATCCCCATTCTCAGAGGAAATTCTGGCAGATCCGTTGCCAGGAAACTTTAAAACTCTGAGCTATGAGTACGATGGGACTACTGATCCTCAGGATCATTTGTTGAGATTTGAAAATGGAGCTTTGCTTCATAGATATTCTGATGGGGTAAAGTGTAGAGTATTCCTCACTACCCTCACAAAATCAGCTCAGAAATGGTTCAGTCAGTTGCCCACAGAATCAATCCATTCTTTTGGGGAACTCAGTAACTTGTTCTTGCACCAGTTTGCTAGTGCTCGAAAAATTGCAAAGACTTCGCTGTACTTACTGTCTCTGAAGTAAAAATCGAATGAAAGTTTGAGGGAGTACATTACAAGGTTCAATCATGCAGCACTGGAGGTACCCTCTGCTTCTGATGAGGTGAAAACTAACGCTCTGGCTCAGGGCTTGAAAGATGGAGACTTTTTCAAGTCTCTTGCCAAGAAACCGCCATTATCATTTAATGAGCTCTAGGAAAGAGCAGATAAATATATAAATTTGGAGGAAGTTAGGGGAGCAAAGAAAGAGGAAAGCCGAACTGATAAAGGTGGGGAGAAAAAGAAAGAATCGGAAAAGAAGAAATTGACTTCTCCGGAGAAGGGGAAGTGAGGCAGAGAAAAGATCAGACCTGAAAGATTTGACACTTACACCCGTCTGACACTGCAGCCTGCAGAGATATTGGAAGTGGTGGCTGACCATCCTGGTTTTAAATTCCCGTTCTCAGCGAAAAAAGGGCCTAAGAACCCCAGATCTGAGTTTTTCTGTAGGTTCCATAATGATTATGGACATGAAACAAATGAATGTCGGCACCTGAAAGATGCCATTGAGAGGTTAATTAGAGAAGGGAATCTGGCAGAGTTTGTCAGAAAAGATAGGGAGAAAAATAGATATCCGCATAAGAGAAAGGAAGTCCCAGAGAAGGGGAAAGAAGTGCTGGATCAACGAAGAAAAGATGGACCAGGATATAAGAGAGGATATATACAAATGATTGTAGGAGGTCCAGCGGATAGTGATTCCAATCGGGCAAGGAAAGCCTCTGTGAGATCTGCCCAACTCTAGGCAAACAGAGTTGGATATGAAGTTGGAAGGGTAAGCAGTCTCCCTTGCATCCAATTTGGGCCAGAGGATGAAGTCTCTGTTCAAAGGCCGCATAACGATGCATTGGTGGTGACAATGGAAATTGGAGGATATGATATTGCTAGAGTCTTTATAGACACTGGAAGTTCGGCAGATATCATTTTTATGAATGTCTGGCAAAAATGAATTTGAATGTGGAGCTTAAAGCAGTGGACACAGCACTTTTTGGATTCACGGGGGGAGCCATCCATCCCAAAGGGCACGTATCCCTTCAGGTCAGAATGGGAAGCCCACCAGCATGCAATGTGAAGATAGTGAATTTTCTGGTAGTGGATGCCCCTTCATCGTACAATGTGATTTTGGGGAGACAATCTCTGAATCTTTTTTGAGCAGTTGTTTCCACGTACCATATGAAGTTGAAATTCCCAGTAGAGGAGGGAGTAGCAGAACTGGTGGGAGATCAGTGCTGCTCCAGAAAATGCTACGTTGAGACAGTAAAGAAAGCCACACAATATGTGAAAACGGATGAAACTAGAGGAGAGGATCCTGTGGGAAAAAGGATGAAAAAGATAGAGCAGATGGAAGAGGAGCCAGAGATGAAAATTCAAGCAGAAGAAGAACTTATGCCTGTGGAGTTGTTCCCAAATAAAGTTGGGTTCACTACCAGAGTTGGAACACAGATGACAGGTCATGTAGCAGAAGCAGTTATTAGGTGTTTGAGAAAAAATGCAGATTTGTTCGCATTCCAACCAAAGGATCTGGTAGGCATCGACCCAGAAGTGGCTTTGCACAGTTTGGATATCGACCTTAATTGCAAACCTGTAAAACAAAAGTTGAGGCAGTTTGGATATGAAAAGGATCAAATCATAAGAGAAGAAGTGGAGAAGCTCCTGAGAGCAAAGCATATAGAGGAAGTGCAATTCCCAGAATGACTGTCTAATGTTGTTATGGTGGCAAAAGGAGCTGGAGCCTGGAGGATGTGCATAGACTTTCGAGATCTAAATAGGGCATGCCCTAAAGATCATTATCCTTTACCAAGAATTGACCAGCTTATGAACTCGACGTCCGGATGTGAATTGCTATCGATGATGGACGCCTATCAAGGTTACCATCAGATCTGGATGAAAAGGGAAGATGTGCCTAGACCTTGCTTTGTGGTGTCTTGCGGTACCTATGGATACGTGAAAATGCCTTTTGGATTAAAGAATGCTGGTGCCACCTACCAAAGAATGGTAGATCTGGTATTCAAGAAGCAAATTGGTCGTAACATGGAAGTGTACGTAGATGATATGCTTGTGAAAAGTTTCCAAGCAAAAGATCATGCTTCAGATCTGGAGGAAATATTTGGAGTAATCAAAGCTTATCAGATCCGATTAAACCCCGTGAAGTGTGTATTTGGGGTGAGATCTGGAAAATTTTTGGGGTATATGGTAACTCCCAGAGGCATTGAGGTAAACTAGGCAAAGGTGAAAGCGATTCTTGATATGCAATCACCTAGAAACTTGAAAGAAGCATGGAAGCTGAATGGGCGTATTGCAGCCCTTAGTCGTTTCATCTCTCGTGCAGCAGAGAAGAGTTTGCCTTTCTTTAAGATATTGAGGAAAGGCTCAAAGTTTGAGTGGAATGAAGAATGTCAAAGAGCTTTTGAAGATCTGAAAGATCATTTGAAAAGGTTGCCCTTACTCACCAAACCGGTGCCAAAGGAAACCTTATATCTATACTTTTCAGTGGGAGAGTATGCGCTGAGTTCAGTTCTGATAAGGGAGGAAGAAGGAAAACAATTGCCCATATACTATATCAGCAAGATAATGCAAGGACCAGAAGTGAGATATTCTGAAATTGAGAAGTCTGCTCTGGCTGTGATGGTGACAGTTAGAAGGCTCAGGCCATATTTCTTATCGCACAAAGTAGTTGTGAGAACTAATATACCCATGAGGTCTATAATAGGTAGACCAGATCTGTCTGGCAGAATGGTCAAGTGGGCAGTGGAGCTGGGAGAGTATGATCTCGAGTTTGAGCCCAGAACTGCCATTAAAGCGCAAGCCTTAGCAGATTTTATCCAAGAAACAACAAACGTGGATAAACCTAAGATCTGGAAAGCATTTGTGGATGGATCTTCATCGACAGCTGGGTGTGGGGTAGGAATTGTGATAATTCCCCCCACCAGAGAGGAGTTGCAATTTGCAGTCAGGGTGAAGTTCAGAGCTTCAAACAATGAGGCTGAATATGAGGCACTCTTGAGATGAATGCAGATGATGTGGGAGATGGGCGCGCAGAGAGCTGTCATCTATTCAGACTCACAACTGGTTATCCAACAACTCTTGGGGGCATACGAAAGAAAGAATGCCAAAATGATAGAATATGTAGAATTGGCTGAAAAAGTCAAGAAAAAGCTTGAAGAAGTTAGGATCGAGCAAATTCCCAGAGAAGAAAATGGCATAGCGGATTATTTGGGTAAACTGGCCAGCTCTGCAGAGGAAGGAATGCCAGGAAAGATCACTTTGTTTACGGCAGAAGAGAAAATTCATCTCCTAGAAGTACATTCCATATCTGATGGAAATGATTGGAGGATCCCAATCATCCAATTATTCAGAACTGGAGAGGGAATAGAAGCGGTTAAGAAGAGAGCCGGTATAATTAGGTATTGTATGATCGGAGATGATTTATATAGAGGAACATTTTCCCAACCACATTCGAGGTGCCTTTCAGAGAAGGAAGGGAACTATGTGTTGAGGGAAATCCATGAATGATGCTGTGGCAGCTATGCTGGATTCAAAGAGTTAGCTAGGAAGGTTTTGAGATCTGGATACTATTGGCCAACTTTAACAAGGGATGCTCGAGAGTTGGTCAAGAAGTGTGTTAAATGCCAAAAGCATGGACCTATAATATACACACCAGCTGAAGAGATGGGCTTGATGTTCTCTCCATGCCCATTTGATAAATGGGGCATTGACATTGTGGGAAAATTTCCCACAACACCTGGAGGAAAAGTTTTCATGATTGTAGCTGTCGATTACTTCACAAAGTGGGTAGAAGCGGAAGCAGTAAGAAAAATTGATGAGACAACCATCAAAAAATTCTTATGGAAGAATATATGTTGCAGATATGGGATACCACGAATCCTGATATCGGATAATGGAGCCCAGTTTGTAGGATCCCGAGTTCAGAATTGGTGTTCAGAGATGAATATTCAGCAGAGGTTTGCAGCAGTAGCTCATCCTCAAGCCAATGGGCAAGTGGAAGTCACTAATTGCACCATAGTAAATGGAATTAAAACTCGTCTATCCAGAGCTGGAGGAGATTGGGTAGAAGAAATAGAGCCAGTGTTATGGGCATATAGGACCAGGACCAGAACTACCACTGGAGAATCACAATTCAGCTTGGTGCATGGAGCCCCAGCTGTGATACGAGTTGAAGTAGGAATCAGAACGCATCACATATTGATGTATGATGTAATACCCCGAACCAAATTAGTTTTTTTTTCTATTTATATTACATTTCATGTTATTATATTTATATATTTTTGCTTGATTGATCTTTTACTCCTTTGAGGACACTAAGTTTTAAAATGAGTGATTTCTACTTGACGGTTGGTTCAAAACCGGAACCGGAAGCACTCCTAGCACCGTAACTATGAATCAAATATTAATAAATCATTTGAACGAATTAAATAAGATTCTAAAAGGGATTTTAAGACCCTTTGGGTGTAAAAGATTTATAAAAAATAAAACCCCGGATGTTTGTCGCTAAATGTCGAACCGAAAACACTAAAATTTGAAAAACTTCGATCCGACGAGTAATTGCGGATCTTTATTAGAACTTAAGTAATAAAATGGGTTAAACATAAGTTTTAATTAACAAATACAAGATATAAAATTTTAGGCTTACAAAACGAGCAAAATATTAATTTTCGGAGCCCAAAACGCGACCGAAGAATATTCATTTTCAACCCTGAAAGCCATATCGCGTCCCAAAATACAGTTAGAACTCAAATTCCTCTCCTAAATCCCCTTATGACCGAAATTATCAGCTGGGAATGAAGAGATGTGAAGTCAAAAAATGCCCATACCCCTAAATTA
Organism: Prunella vulgaris; assembly: GCA_026898435.1. Taxonomy (NCBI): domain Eukaryota; kingdom Viridiplantae; phylum Streptophyta; class Magnoliopsida; order Lamiales; family Lamiaceae; genus Prunella; species Prunella vulgaris. The sequence goes on from JAPKLY010000118.1 coordinate 195,856, forward strand.
AGGGGTCATACCTTCTTTCCTACTCCCTTACCTAACCTTGACTTCTCTTACCTCCAAATGAGTAATTTTGAATGGTCATATGCTCCCATTTCCTATATATGAATTATCTTAGTTCATTCCCTACCTTGAGCAA
>JAPKLY010000118.1:205988-217796 GCA_026898435.1 Prunella vulgaris
GCGGTGGACAGAGCCTCAGGGCTATATCTCAAATGATATGTAGTGGTTTGGCTTGTGTAGCTAGGCGCCACGGTGGACAGAGTCTGAGGGCTATACGATTAAAAGTATCTCAAATGATATGTAGTGGTCTGACTTGTGTAGCTAGGCGCCACAGTGGACAGAGCCTACGGGCTATATGATGAATGATGAGCCTTTGTGGCTATGAAAAGTGTTTTTACAAAATGATACGTTTGCATACTACCAATATGTATAGTAGCGTATATGTCACCCACACTGAGAATTCAAATCTCACCCCCTACTTTTAAATCCTTTTTCAGGTCTCGATGACGGGGAGTTTGCGCCAGTGGAGGAGTGATACTACTTCCCTACCAAAGTGTTTTAAATTACTCGTGAAAACGAGACTAGTAGTTTTAATATGACTTAACTAATATGCCGAGGCGGTAAACGTTTATAATTTCCTCGATGATGGTGTGTAATATTTATCAGAACTATCTATTTTGCGCAAAACTTTTATAACGATCGTGTGTGTGATATTTTGAAAATGGCCACTGCGTTTTATAACCTTAATGTATGCTTCCGCTGTTCATGTGATGTTACTTGTAGTTTTCAAAAAAAAAAATTAGTCCAGATTTTTGGACATTAACTGATGACTTGGGTTTCTAGAATGCCAAGAAACATTTTGGAAAACTGGGCAAAACATGAAGTTGATGAGAGAAAACTTGGATTTACTGGAGGAAAAACGAGAGATGGCAAATCTAAGAATGGAAAAGTATAAAAGCAAAGTGAAAGCTGCATATGACAAGAAGGTAAGAGTGAGAAAATTGGAAAAAGGAGATCTAGTTCTACGAAGAGCTGATGCCCTCAAACCAACTGGAAAATTGGATCCTAATTGGGAAGGCCCTTATGTGGTGACAAAAGTTTTAAAAGGAGGAGCGTATGAATTGACAGATGAGAATGACTATCAGTTGCCGCGTCCATGGAACATTTCAAACCTGAAGAAATATTATGCCTAGATGAGCATGAGCTCAGAGATTCTAGGCAGGTCCTTTTTATTGTTTTTAAATCAAAGATGTAAGAGATGTTAGGATTAAGTATGATTTCATGAATTCAATGAAGCCCTACCAGAGTTGAGGCATTTTGTTGGTCCCAAAGCCAGGTTTTGGAATAAGAAGACCCTAAGTCAAGTCTAGAAGGGGGGTTGAATAGACTTGAGGGTTTTCAAATCCTTTTTCAAATTTAGGCTAATTTTAAAAACAGCAGACAACTTAGAGATCGTCTGGTTTTGAAAATTGTGCGCTGTGTATTTTGAGTGCGGAAACGTTTTTTATGAAAACCTGTTTTAGAGAGATGTGCACAAATAAGAGCAGAAAATAAATAACACGAGACACAGGAATTTATAGTGGTTCGGACGAATGTCCTACTCCACTCTCCACAATCCAACTGGAATTGTGAGGCTCTCCACTAACTTTACTCACTCACTCACTCACAAACTTGAGAGTACTACTCTCTTACAATCAGTCAATGCTTTGGATGACTAGCGACTTCTAACAGCTTCTACAAAGCTTTACAAAGGATTAATGTGTAAGAATGGTTGAGCGCGAGTAATGATTTTGACAGAGTTTCAGCAAGCTTAAACGCGTGTAGTTCTATATTTGAAATAATTACTGTCACTCTTATTTATAGGTTCAAATCAACTAGCCGTTGGGATTGACTATAGATCTGAAATCCTATAATTTTGGAATCAATCAATCATAAGGATTGATTGAATCTCCTTCCTGATTCCCGGAAGTCTTCGCAATCTTCAATCAATCAAGTTTGTCCCCTTGATTGATTGATCTTCTATTCTGGGAATCCCTTCTTTGTCGCAAGTCAACCCTTGAAGTGATTCCGAAGAGTCTGTGCGAAACTCAAGACTCCAGTTGTTCTGTCTCCTCAGCTGGTGTATCAGTCTGCTGGTACTTGGACCTCAGCTGGTGTGCAACTCTGCTGGTGTGCACCTCAGCTGACTTTCTGGACCTTGTCTGGAGACCTCGATCCTTGGTCCTTGTCTTGTCTGCGACGTGCTCAGCTGATCTTCTGATATCAGCTGATCTTCAGATATCTGCTGATCTTCAGACATCAGCTGATCTGACTCTTCTGATCTTCTACTTCAGATAATCCAATGTCAGTTACTCAGGTCTTCTGTCTTCTAGAATCGGCTAAGTCCTCAAGGCCTCAGCTGGTCTTCTTCTCTATGAAAGTTTCGGATCTTCTAGGCAGCAAGGTTGATTCCCCCTTACTAAAACCTATCTAATCCTAACTAATCATCAGCTGACTAACAGGTTCAGCTGGTCCTATTTCAATTTGATTGGTTTATTATATCATCAAAACATCTAACAAGAATATCCTAACAAATTCCCCCTTTTTGATGATATCAAAACCAACTCAGCTGATCTCAAAAGATAAACGTATTTAATCAAGATCAATTAGGACAGAGAAGAAGATCTTTAGATAAGATCCCTTAGACAGAATAAATAAAAGCAGCTGACAACAAGAAGTTGTCTGAAAGAGTAAAAACTTCATTAAATAAAAGAAGAGTTACATAAGTTAAGCACCCTAACCTCAGCTGACTCAGCTGGACTATTACACGAAGGCTTTTCTGCTGTTGATAGGAACTTGCATCCAATCCAAGAACCTCTTCTCAATTGCTTTCAAGGCAGGCACTGAAGTATCAGGGAGCGTTGAGAGGAAATTAGTCACCATGTCCATCCAGATCCTTCGAACTTCTCCCCAGTTGAGATTTCCACTGTCATCAGTAGGAGTTGGGAAGAGTTCAAGCTCGGGAAGTTCAGGCTGGGCACTGAGCTTGGCCATGACCTCAGTGATGAACTTGAAGAAAACTGGATAGTTCTCTTTCATCCAATCTCTGAATTCTCTATTTTTCTCCTTAGCTGATCTTGTATCTTCTCCTCTGAGCACATAGAACTGAATGAAAGCTCTGGCCTTGATGGTCCTCCAGAGTGAGATCATGGCTGGAGTCATGTCTGGAGTGAAATCTCAATAGACCCATCTATCAGAGGTTCTTCTTCTGATCCAGAAACAAACTTGCCCTTTAGTCTGCTCTGGGAGACTGTTTTTTCCTCTTTCTTCATCCTCCTCTGATACTGTCTCTCCAGTTGATCATTCATCTCTCGCTCCTGCCTCTTGCTTCTCTCATCTGGGGTCTCTTTCTCTGCCATCTGCAGTTCTCTGGTAAGCTTTTCATCAAGCTCAGCATGCATAATATGTTTATGCTTCTCTCTTTCTTCAGCAACCTCTTCTTGTCTCTGCAAGGCCTAAACCATTCTCTGATCTCTCACTACTTGAGCTCGCTGCTGTGTCACTTTCTGATTCTCAACGTAATCTTCAACGTTCTGAATCCTGGCAGATAAAACTCCATTATTGTCCATCAGCGGAGCCTTCAGAGAGGCCATCTCAGCCTTTAAGGCAGCAGTCTCAGCTTGCAAAGCTGCAATATCAGCTGAGTTCTTCTCTTCCCCCTTTTTGATATCATCAAAAGCAGATGAAGAGGGAAGTGAAGTGGGAAGCATATCAACAGTAGTTTTGAGGTCTGCTTGGCCATCTTTGCACTCAGCAACCTCTCTTTCCAGATTTGCAGTCAGCAGCCTGATCTTCTCAGATTCAGCAGAAAATGAGGCATTCGCATCATCAATAAATGCCTTGGCTGTTTGCTCTATCCTCTTCCGTGAGAAAAAGAGCTCCTTCCTAGTAACATACATGTCGTCTTCAAGAGCATCTCACAACTTGTTTCTGTGGTCCAGCAGAACTTGGTGGACATGCTGCTCAATAAGAGAAGGAGCAACAGACTTGGCCGCCAGCAGTGTGGCCTTGACCTCCCTGATATGATCATCAAAATACTCTTTCATTGTATTTAGAATATCAGGAGTCACTTGGTCAACATGGGATATAGAGAAGTCCTCTGCTGGAGGGATGAACTCATAAGCCACCATTTCTGGGCAATCCAGGGCTACTCCATCCTTGAGCAGCAGAGCCCGAGCCACCTTACGAAGACCTTCTGGAGAGGTCAGATGGGATGGTGCCTTAACCTCCAAAGCATCCATCAGAATCTCTTCCCCGGCGGTGAAAGCAGCTTCACCCATTTCCTTCAGCAGCTCTAAGAAGAAGGTAACATGACCTTCTCTAGCTTGAGCCCATGCAAGGCCATCAGCCAGCAGATCTTGATGGGCTGGATAGTGGGCCAATTCAGGAATGTAGAAGGCAATATGAGCATGAGCTGTGATGATCATGCCATGTTCTAGAGGCCCTTTGGAGCGGAGGTGGGATAGTTTGGCTTGTTGGGCAAGTTCTGTGGGGGAGTTGGGGTTTTCAAGGTCGATTGATTCAGGTTGAGAGGGTTGGGGGTCAGTTGCTGGCTCACCAGAGGCAGCTACCTCCTCTGATTCATTGCCAGCTGGGATATGTGAAGGTGAGGAGTCAACTGATGGTGAAGGGGGAGTAGAGGTGTGAGGGATTTGGGATTAATGGTGTGATGAGGAATGTGATGGTGTATGTGAGGGATCAGATGAGGGAGTTGGTTGGGCTGACCTGATAGGAGAGGCTGCTATGGGTGTATCTGCTGATGATGCCTCTTTAGATGAATGAACCACCTCTGTTTCAGCAATCGATGGCTCTGTTGACTCCTCCTCGTCTGACTCCTCCTCTTCTCCATCAGAGTCAGAGACAGTCTTCTCCTCTGAACCAGTCCCCTCGGCTGATTCCTCCTCAGCTGACTCCTCTTCAGCATCAGAGGGCTCATCAACCAGCAGAGTGGCTTTTGCAGCTGATAAGGTAGCAACTGGAGACTTCTTCTTCAAACTGTTCAAAGGAGCTGTATCATCCTCGTCATCATCATCATCAAAGGACAGCTTCCTTTGAACTGGGGTAGTGTCCCTCTTGGACTTCTTACTCTTCTTACCCCCACCAGCAGGCTTTGAAGCCTTCCTCTTCTGCTTCCTTCCAGTACCAACAGAGGGACCAGGAGCAACTGCTGCTGGATCAGCTTCAGAGTATGAATCAGTATCCCCAAGGACATCAAGATTACTTCCTCTGAGGAACTTGGGGTGATTGTAATCAACAATCCACTCTTTATCCCACTTATGCTCTGGCATCAGATGTCTCAATATTATAGTAATCTTGGTAGCCATAGAACACTTAGAATTCAGCTTGTAGATCTGCTGACCGTTCACAATTTCAGCAGCACATCCCTTGGACTCCTTCTCCAAGCGAAACCACAGCAGACTCACCCAGTCTGCTTGAGCTCCATCAAGTATGGTGCGAGCCACACTCAGGCGGAGTTTGGTCAGGGCATCCAAACTCCCCTGCTCTGCGAGAATAACCTTGTTCACAATATCCATCAGAAAATGATACATTCTTCTCAGCATATTTTTCTTCAATTTTGAGGTCTTGTTCCTCTGACTACTCCTTGCCATCATCTGGAATGTAATCAGATGTTCTGATTCCTTGTAGGTGTGGGGAAGAACACCAGTGGATGAAAGCCCAAATATCTCTGCAGCAACATCTTTGGACAAGACTATGGGCAATCCATCCACAAGGGATCCAATAAAATTGTCGCTGAACTATGCCTTAAGCAAGAAGTGAAAGGCATAGTAGTTCAGGGTCTTGTTGTGTGGTGGCGTCATGGAGACGAAGGTCCTCAGATTCTGAGATTGAAGCATGTCCAGAATCTCCCTAATCTCTGGAACCCGCGTCATCTCAAAATCGACACACATCTCTGCGTACATCTTCTCAAGCATCTTCTTCATCGCCTTATCATCCAAAACTTCAACACAAAGATTAAAAGCATAGAGAAATTTACAGAAAAGATAGTAGGATGGATAGAAAGATTAGGAGTGGAAAAGTTTTCAGAAGAGAGGCAAAAGGATATTTATACATATCGGGGGAGATGAGCAGTTTTTCCAAAATTAAAAACAGATCAATTTTGATCGTAGATAGGTATATTGCATCACTTAAATCAAGGGTCCAAATTAAGTGACCTTTGAGAATTTTAGGGGTGATGCGTAAGTGTCAGGTTTCGAAAAAGTTTTTGGCCGCCAAAAATTCCGCCTTTTGGTAAAAAGGTAATGATTAAAAACTTTGTGATGTAATTTGGGCGGTGAGTAATTAATTACCACTTACACTTTATTTTGGAAAATGTAATAAATCCCCAAATTTTTGAAAGTGAAAAGATTTGATTGCCAATTTTCTAAAATTAATTTTAGAAATTAGGGATTTATCAGAGATTTTGAAAAGATTTTATTTTTCAAACAAATAATTTTTAGAAATATAAAAGGAGTATACTTATTGGGAAGCTGAAGTGGCAACATCAACTGATAAGAAGGATCCTCTTTAAAAACTTTTCTGCTCATCTGGGTCTTTTATGTCAGCTGATATGGGTCAGCTGAGGTGAAATGGCCTTGTCTGACTCTCATGACTTATACCTGAATCAAGTTAGAAATAACAAGATAGGGATAAGACAAGAAAGAATAAACAGACATACCGGATCAGCTGATATATAAATCTGCTGATTACCTCAGCCGAGTCCTCCTCAGCTGAACACCAGCTGACCTCCTAGAAATCCATTTTCTCCCTTTCTAAAGAACTGCTCCTCCATCTATCATTCCTAACTCTGCTACTAATTCTCTGAATCTTACCTTTGCTAAAGGTTTGGTAAGAACATCTGCTCTCTGCTTCTCTGTGTGAATCTTCTCCATCCTGATGTCTCCCTTCTCAGCATGATCTATAAGGAAATGATGTCTTATGTCCACATGCTTACATCTGGTATGGAGAACTGGATTCTGAGTAATGGCTATTGCACTTGTGCTATCACAAAAGATGGGTATCTCTTCTGTGATCACATGGTAGTCCCTTAGCTGTTGTCTGATCCAGAGCAGCTGAGAGCAGCAGCTACCAGCAGCCATGTACTATGCATCTGTTGTGGAAGTAGCTACTGAGGTCTGCTTCTTGGAGAACCAAGATATCAGCTTACTTCCCAGAAACTGACATGTGCCTGAAGTTGACTTCCTATCAATCTTGCACCCTCCATAGTCAGAATCTGAATACCCACTAAGCTGCAAATTGTCATCAGCTGGGTACCAGAGGCCTAGATTGTAAGTACCCTTTAAATACTTCACAATCTTCTTAGCTGCTTCCAGATGAGATTTCTTAGGATTTGCCTGAAATCTTGCACACACTCCTACTGCAAAGCTGATATCAGGTTTGCTGGCAGTGAGATACAGCAGAGAACCAATAAGTCCTCTGTATTGTGTCTGATCCACTTTCTCACCAGCCTCATCTGGATCCATGCTAAAGTTTGCCATCATTGGAATCTTAGTCTCTCTGCTACTACTGACTCCAAACTTTTCTATCAAGTTCTTGGCATACTTAGCTTGGCTGATGAAGGTTCCATTGGACATCTGCTTCACCTGAAGTCCAAGGAAATAGGTCATCTCACCCATCATGGACATCTCAAACTTGTTTGTCATCAGTTTGCTGAACTGATCACACATCTGCTTGTTGGGGGAGCCGAAGATGATATCATCCACATAGATCTGCACCAAGAGGATATCATCTCTATCTTCTTTTCTGAACAAGGTCTTGTCTATCTTTCCTTTGCTGAATCCACTATCCAGCAGGAACTGTGATAGAGTATCATACCATGCCCTAGGTGCTTGCTTGAGTCCATATAAAGCTTTCTACAACCAATAGACCTTGTTCCCAATTTCAAATCCTGGTGGCTGTTCCACATAAACCTCTTCTGCCAGGATTCCATTCAGAAAGGCTGACTTGGCATCCATCTGATATACCTTGAACCCTTTGAAAACAGCATAGGCAAGAAACAATCTAATGGCTTCTAGTCTGGCCACGGGATCAAATGTCTCATCATAGTCAATCCCCTCTGACTGTGAATACCCCTGGGCTACTAGTCTTGCCTTATTTCTTACCACAACATCATTTTCATCTTTCTTGTTCTTGAAGACCCACTTAGTACCAATGACCTTCTGATGTTTGGGCCTCTCCACTAGAGTCCAAACTTCTTGTCTTGCAAACTGGTTTAGCTCCTCTTGCATAGTTATAATCTAGTTTGGATCCTCAAGAGCTTCATGGATATTCTTGGGTTCTATCAGAGACACATAACAACTGAACTGAGCACCCAAGTTTAGTTTTCTTCTGGTCTGAACACCTACACTTGGATCTCCTAAGATCTGCTCAGCTGGGAAATCAGACAACTTCTTCTTACCCCTTTGAGGTGCCATGGTTTGCTCCTCTTGGGTCTTGTCTGATATTCCCCCTTTATTATTGTCAGGAGTCATTGAGCCATCATCTGGTGCTGATGAGGGCTTATCATCTGACTTGGGTTCATCATCTGAATCTGAGTCAGAATCAATCCTAGGTACCACTACCTTAATCAAATCTGGCTTGTCTGATATATTCAGCTAATCCACCTCATCTGCTAGTTTTTCTTTGCTGTACTCATGAATAGATTCATCAAATACAACATGGGGTGTTTCCTCCATACAAAGAAAGACCTTATTAAAGACCCTATAAGCTTTGCTGTTTCCAGAATATCCTAAGAATATTCCTTCAGCAACCTTAGCATCAAAAGTCTTTAATTTGGTCTTTCCGTTGTCATGAATGAAACACCTACATCCAAAAATATGGACAAAGGAAAGGTTAGGAGATTTACCTTTGTACATCTCATAAGGAGTCTTGCCATGTCTTTTGACTGGTAAACACCTATTTTGGATGTAGCAAGCAGTGTTGATAGCTTCTGCCCAAAATCTTTGAGGAGTCTGATATTCAGCTAACATGGTCATTGCTGCTTCCTTGAGAGTTCTATTCCTTCTCTCAGCTAACCCATTCTGCTGGGGTGTTCTGGCAGCTGATGTCTCATGCTGAATACCATTTTCCTTGCAATAGTCAGAAACAACAGAGTTAAGAAACTCAGTACCTTTGTCACTTCTGATTCTGACTATGCTGAGGTCCAGCTCCTTCTGGATCCTCTTGAACAGCTCCAGCATCTTGACCATAGTCTCATTCTTCTTGAACAAGAACATTACCCAAGTGAATCTTGTATAATCATCAACAATCACCAGTGTGTAATTCCTTCCACTGAAACTAAGAGGTGAGACTGGTCCAAACAAATCCATATGAAGCAGCTGGAGTGCTTTTGTTGTTGCAGTACTCTGCACATCCTTGAATGAGGCTTTGGTCTGCTTCCCTTTCTGACAGGCATCACACTTCTGATCAGATGCAAACACCTCATTTGGAAGACCTTTGACTAGACCCTTTCTTGCAACCTTGTTGAGAGTCTTGAAGTTCGGATGACCTAATCTCTTGTGCCAGAGCCAGCTGATCTCTGAGGAGCTTTTAGCAACCAGGCAAGAATCAGCTGGACAACTTGCAAAATCTGCAAGATACATATTACCTCTTCTGAGGCCAGTTAGTAGCACCTGCTCATTTAAATCATTAATAACAAGGCAAGAGTTCTTAGAGAATCTTACAGAATACTCCTTATCACAGTTGACAGAAGATTGTGCATAAGCCCTTCTACATAGTAGACTTCTTCAACTCTTGTTCCTTTGATCAGCAGGGTGCTAACTCCTCTAGTGACTCCAAAACTGTTGTCACAAAATACAACTCTAGGCCCATCAAGCGTCACAAAGTCCTGGAGGAGATGTTTCTCAAATGTCATATGCTTTGAACATCCGCTATCAATGTACCAGACATGGCACTTGGCTTCTCCCATCTCTATTGGGCTAGAGTCTGCCTGAATTAAAACTCAGGCTTTAGGTACCCTTTCTTTGGGTCCTGATTGGTTAGTTTCCACTTTCTGGATCCACAGGTAGAGATCATCCTTATGAGGTTTAGGAGATCTCAACCTTTTACCATTCTTGTCCACAAAGATCATCTCCCTCACAGGATCTCTTCTGGGGCGATGAGTGATAACAGCAGGCTTGTAGGTGGGCTGCTCAAAAGGATAATTTCGGCTTGAGCCTTGGAATGACTCATATACTTTAGCCGATGAAGGCTTGCCAACTTTGGTTACGTTAAATGTAACCCAGGGCTGAGATCTGTTTCGCTTGGGCTTACTCTACTGAGATGGCCCAGGCTTATCATTCCTCTACTGATTATGTTGAGGTCTCCTTGTCTTAGCATAGCTATGACTTGGATTCCTCTTCTGACCTTGGGGCTTCTGAGCTTTAGATTTAAGTTGGTTATCAGCAGGCTTCTGAGTTTTAGTATTCTTCTGCTCTGCTGAAACCTTTTGATCTCCAGCAGACTTCTGAGCTTTAGAGCTCTTCAGTCCAGCTGGGACCTTTTCTGTCCCTCTGCTTTTTTGCCCTTCTGATACAGGTGCATGCTCAGCTGGCCCTTTACCCTTCCGAGGATCCCTAATTAGCACACTGTCACCTTTCTTCTTCTTTTATGGTTTGGGTTTAGGATAACCAAGACCCCTTTTGTCATTCACAGTTTGTGAGGACTCAGCTATTTCAGACACGGCATTTTTTGTCTTAGTCAGCTGGTCCACTTTCAGCTGAAGCTGCTGTGAATTTTTAATTATCAGTTCATTCTACTTGAAGAGTTCATCGAACTTAGCTGTCAGCCGATTATGTTCTTCACTCAAGACAGTGTTCTCAGAAAGCAGCTTTTCTATCAGCTTCTCCTGTTCCTCACATTTTGCTATTAAGTCAGCAGACTTGTTAGCATGTGAATCATGTGATATCACTAGCAGTCTAGCACTTTCCAGATCCTGTCTTAAGCTTTGAACTTCAGCTTTCAGACTAGAGTTCTCCTCTTCCAGCTTAGAACAAACTTTTAAGGAGGATTGAAGATCAGATAACAACTTGTGTATATCTGACTCCATAGAATAGGTAGAAGAGCAAGATGAGCTAACAGAGGGGGTAGGAGAATTTACCTCTTCTACCTTAGCCATAAGGCAGATGTCTCTGACTCAAAATCAAATGAAGATGAGGATGAGCTGATGTCCTGCTTCTCCTCCTCTGCCAGCAGAGCTCTCTTATCAACAAATCTGTGATCTCTCTTGATTCTCTTTTCCTTTCTCTCCCTTGGTGTAAGCTGAGGACAATCATAACTGAGATGCCCTGGCTTGTTGCAAGAATAGCATACACCATCTCCTCCTCTCCTAGGACTTGGTTCCCTCCTTCTCTCTAGAGACTTGTATCTGGTCTCCTGTTCATCTGATGGTCTTCTGGAATCAGATGACTTCTGGTACCTCCTGGAAGAATCACCCTTGTTCTTCTTCCAATGGGATCTGTACTTCTGGAACTTGTTTGACATCTTATCAAACTTCTTGGTCAGCAAGGCAAGTTGTTCTTTTAAGCTCATGTCCTCTGGAGTAGAGGACTTCTCTTGACTATCAGCTGCAGCAGAGAATGCAACATTCTTTGTAGCTGATGAAGTTAGAGTCTCATCTTCTTGGTCTTCTTCTTGAATATCGAACTCATGTGCCTTCAGATGAGATAACAGTGTATGATGACTCATTTCAGATAAGTTCTTCGTCTCCTTGATTACAGTCACCTTCACTCTCCATCTGGGAGTGAGAGATCTCAGGATTTTATTGTTGATCTCTCTCTCAGAATACTCCTTTCCTAGAGAGCTTGCCTTATTCAAGATGTTTGTCAATCTCATATCAAGCTGATCAATTGACTCATCAGCCTTCATCTTGAACGTGTCAAATGTGTGGAGTACAGCTTGAAGCTTATTCTCCTTTATCTGATCAGTCCCTTCACACATTAAGGAGAGTTTCTC